>CANUEX010178886.1:0-89086 GCA_948099535.1 Jatropha multifida | reverse complement strand
CTGACAGAAGAACCTGTGGATTGTCTAGGTGATGCTGTCCTTTTTCTTGGCGCTAATGAGTCATTTTCTGTATCGACTATAGACTATCCAGGATTAAGGCCGAATTGTATCTACTTCGACGATGATCCATATTGTATCTATGAGGGTTGTGGAATGCCTTATGGGGGTTATGACATTGGGATTTTTAGTCTAGAAGATAACAGCATCTCGTCCCTTCATCCTTTTGAGTTCCGCAAGGGTCAGCCTGCTCCTATTTGGGTCTTTCCCAGGCCATAATTAGTACTTGTTTTTCTTTTTCTTTTATAATTTTCGTGTAGTTTATACCTGTTAGATAAGATATTGATTGGATTAATGCAAATTCTTTTTCATAACCAATTTGTCATTTTAAAAGAAAAGAAGGGTTTAATGGTAATTTTAGTTTTAAGCGGACCACTGTTTATTGTGGATTTGATCTGGCTTGCTGCGAGCTTTGCGGGCTTTTCTGTCTTTTTATTCGAACGACAAATCAATTTTGGGAATAACAGAAAGCCTGAAGTTCAACGACATTCGAAGTGTTTATCGTTTTAATTTCCTGCTACCATTATCTAGCTCTGTTTGATTAAAGAGGCAGAGACGAAACAATTTTCGTGTAGTTTGTCATAGGCATCAAATTAGTTAATAATGTATTCATATGTTTATAAAAAAAAATGAGATAAAGTGAGTTTGTATTGTGGATCCATCGATGTATATTCCGTATGAACATTTAAATACGTTACATTCCCTGACAATTAATAATAAAAAAAAGAACCCTACTTTCATATTAATTAAAATATTTGCAAAAAAAAAAACCCTTAATCCAAACAAATTTAATGGATGAAGTGGAAGATAACAAATCTAGACAGTGATGGCTCCACGGTCCCACTAAACCAAAGTACCTTAAAGCAAGGCCCTATAACAAAACTGAGAGGGCCACAAAATATAATAAACAAAGCATAGAGAGGATCATCGGAGAATGGCTTTACCAGCTAAAATTTAATCTCACATCATCAAAATGGGTCTTCCCTTCTCTTTTGAACCCTTTTTGACCATCTCAGTCCAAGATACTCCTTTCATTTCCTGTTCAGTGAAAGAAAACAACTACTTTGTTCACATGGTTACCGCTTTGCTTGCTTCTGATTCAAAACACTTTTACTTTTCCAGTTCAAAAACAAAAACAAAAGCCCCCCACTCCCAGCATAAAGAAGCACTACCCCTCCATATGCATAAGTAAAATCTTAGATTTTCTTCCAACTTCACAAAATATAGGAACACCAAAAAATAAAAATATAGCCCAACTCAATTTTAAAACCATTTATAATGTTCAATAGGGCCATATATTCTATTTGATTCCCCAGTTTCCCATCTCAATCGTCAAAGCTTTGCTCTTTTGTATAAATACTGTCAATATCTATGCCTATTGCTCTTCTCTTCTGCTATAGCAAGAAGCCTTGAGACACCCTGAGTCCACATATCATATTCTCTTTGGTTCAAGCACTCGAACTCAATGACACCTCTCAATACAGTCTTCAATCCGAAATATCGCCGATTTTCACCCCCCTGGAGCAAGTGGCGGCCTGGCCAGGCAGGAATATCTTTAATCACCTCCAACACCACATCTGTAAATTCAAAAAGAGATAGAATTTAAAGATTATCCCTTTTGATCTTTTAGACTTTAGTGCCGTTTGAACTTTCTCAAATCCCCAAATGGAAGAAGACCCACCCTCCAATTCTGTTTTCCCACATTAATAAAGAAAGAAAGACAAAAGCAATGATACTTACTCTTTTTCTTTTTTGTTATGGTCCCAGCAACATGTCTGCTCTTCATCTTCAACATAACCTGCACAAAAAGAAGTTTCAAAAGTTAAAGATGGCCAAGGAAGAACATATAGATTGAAAGAAAAGTAGATCCATTTATTTCATCATAATTATCAGAGCTTTAACTTTTGTCCCGGTCACTTTTTCCTCATCAGATTCACATTCATAACAGGCCATCATACCCAAATAATTAACATGATTTGATACTTCTAAACACTAAAACTGTTATTTTGGATTAGATTGACCCATACCTGATTCATTCTGTTGATATAAACAGACACTATTTTCCAGTGAAGATCACCTGCATTAATCACAAGAAAATAATTAAATATTCTGTTCTTCTGGAACAATTAGTAAACCTTATTCTTAAATTCTCACAAGCATCCTTCCAATTCAAAATTTAGCAAGACAGCTCATAAACTTGTTGCACATATCTAATCAATTAATTCATAAACATCATGATTCACATAACAATACCTCTCTTGCATACAAAGGCCAACAAGCCAATATCACTATCAGAGAAAATTCTGGCTTCAGTAAATGACACATAATTCACCAAACGAAAAATCTAGGAATAGAAATACTAATGCAAGAAGTCTTAACACTTGAAATCCAGACAAGATCCCAAGCAAGCTAACCGACAATCATACAACAAATTACAACAAGAAATTAGTGAAAATCACTATTCTTCTAATCAGGCTCATAAATGTCCTGTGGAAATGACAAACAGATTTTAGACCTTATTCCCAAATTGATTTCTGAAATAAGCTTTTAATCCCAAGAACAATTTAAATGTTCCATTTAATCACAGGATACAAAGACACATATTTGAAATACTTATCAATTGTATAATCACAAACATAGTGATCACCTTTGCGGGTGCGCTTGAGGAGCTCACAACCTCTAGCTAGCAATTCCCTACTGCAGATACCCAGGAAATTCTCTTCAGGCAGAAGCTCGCCACTATAACTACCATTAGAACTACCATTGCTACCATTTCCACCACCTGCTCCTAATCCTTTGTCCACAGGAATAACTGCTGCTATGTTCCACACCTCCTTCAATGCCCTTGCCTTCAAGGTTGCTGCCCCACGTAAGGCTGCATTACCCATTTCACGTAAAAGAAAAAAATCGGTCATTATAAATGCATAAACCAATTTCAGTAACACCAATAAAACAACTATAATTTCCTCGTTCTAAGATTAGGAAACAATAAATAAACAAATAAAAGTACCAGTTGCTGCAGCGGCTGTTAACGTCATGATATCCCCGGGAGAGCGCACATTTACAGCGGAGCTAACAACAGAAGCCAGATGCTCACGCTCAGCTCCCATGGCTTCTGCAGCCTCAACACATTGAGCTGCGACCAGTGTTGCAGCAGACGCCACAGCCATGTCTGTTTTTGCCATTTGTTCATCTTTCCCATTCCCAGAGGAAGCGGCAGTGGCAGCAGCTATGGCAGCAACTGCTGCAGCTACGCCAGCAACAGAAATTGCAGCGTGAAGCTGGGCATTGTGTGCTCTGGTTTCCTCCTTTTTCTTCTCCCTCCTATCCTTCAACCACCTACCAACAGTTTTACCACCACCGCCTGCAGCAGCAGAAATAGGGGCACCAGGCGTCGCGGATGGAGTACGGAATTGGGTATTAACGTTGTTATTTGGACGGCAATACTGCATACCGGAAAGACAATGTAACTGGGTATCGGATATGCTTTCTGGATAAATATTCATTCACCCCACCAAGAATCCAAAAACAAAATTCATGGGAAATTAACAAGAACCAACTAACCATTAATTAATTAACATACGAATATACTGAATTGAATGGTAAAAATATTTAAATTTCGTTAGGAGGGTCATAGAGCTATAATGAACCGACTCTGTGTTTTAACCAATTCGCCAGAGATGCAACGCATACCCACTCTTTGGGAGGAACAGAGGACCAGATCGCATACCCCAGATACAAATTGTACAATAGTTTCTGTGTTTTTTTCCCTCTCTCCTTAGACTAAAAAGGTCAAGTGTAAAAAACAAAAGGTCAAATTGGTAATTCTCAAATTCGCACGAAACCAACAAAAAAATTATCATCCTTTGAATTTTCGCTACAAAGAGAACAAAAACAGAACTGGATTTTCTTTCTGCCAAAGTATATATCTTGATTTCTTTATTTTTCAAAAAAAAAGAAAGAAAAGAAAAAACTGCGAAAGCTACACGAAAGAAAATATGGAAATTATTATCTTTGGTAGGTAATTAAAGGAGGCATCAGTTATAGAGAAAGCCTGTGAGATGTTTTCTTGTAGCCAAAAAACAGAGCAGATAGAAACAAATGTACTTCGGAATAATATAGAATCTTATTGAAAGACAATTAAATCTTATCTAATTTTGTTTCAAAGTTCTAGTTACCTTGACATCGTCGATCTCGGAGGGGGAAACAGGAGGGCTATCGGTTAAAGAACCATTGAGAGGGCCACTGCTGTGTGAGAGCCTACCGGAAGTGCGTGGGGATACCTCCTGCTGCATTAAGAGAGACAAAAAACAAAAAGAAGAGTTATGATTTTTGTAGGAATCAATGGTAATGATAGCGATGAAAGGTATTGTTGTTCATGCTTAAAGAGAGCGTGAGCGCGAGAGAGAAAGGCAGAGAAATGATTGTGGCTTGTTAGTGGAAGTGTGAATTGATGAAAGAGAAAAGCGAAATAGAAGAAAGAAACATAAAACCCAATTTAGGTACTAAACACTAATTTGATTTCTTCGGAAAGAGAAAATAGGCTGAAAATTTTAGTGGATATCTAAAATCTCACTTCAAGTTTCAAAGCCCATTTTGATTTCTCCGAGAAATTCCATTATCTTTGTTTTAGAACACATAAACAACAAATGAAAGCAAAAATTGCAGAAAAAAATCAAAACCAAACAGCCAAAAAGAGCCAAAACACTGTAACATCAAACAACCAAATTAAAAAAGGACAAAACCAGTCAATTATGCAGCAAAAACAGAGTAAGAGAACAAAACAAAGCTGGAACCTTTAACTTTTAAGACCAATAGCAAAACAATATGAATCCCAAAACTTGTCTTTATGCTCTGCTTTTACATAACTCACCGACTGTGACATGATTCTTTCCATGACCATCTGAGAAGTTTCAGAGGAAGCAAAAGAAAATGGGTTTCCCGAAACCGTAGCACTCTCTTCTATCTCTCCAGCAATGTCTTCCTGTATAATACCACCAGCACTGCCACTCATGGTTTTAGAAAGAACCATTTGTGGCGGAGCAAGAGCTTTAGAGACCTCTATGGCTGAGATACTCCATGAACGCGACAGAAATTCCATAGGCTCTCGCGGAGTTTCCGGTGGCCGGAAAAGAGCCAGGTCCGGTCGCCACGGCTCTGTTATAGGTTTGTCCATTTCAGAGAGAAGCGCAGATAGAGGGGGAAAGAGAGAGACGCAGAGTGTCAGTGTGTGTTTCGTTAAGTAGCGTTTAATTGGAAGAGACGGTTGGGTGGCTGCTTTATAGAGGAGGGTAGTATGAGACAAAGTGACTGAGATATGTCAGCTATTTAGGACTTTTCTTTTATATATCAGTTAAAAAAACTTAATACTAAAAACAACTTTTATTCAAGGATGGGAACTGATATAATAATGATAAAAAGAAGAAAATAAAGATCCTATATATCATCAAAAGAATATAAATGACGTCATAAAAAAATAATTTTACTACCACTTAAAAAATTAGGAATTGAAAATATTTTTTAAATGATATATAGTTTTTTTAAATAAAAGTAAAATTTTATTTATAATTCGATAATTATTTCTCTGGCATTATAACAATAATAAATACCAAATTAATATTCATGCTCTCACAATATTATATAATTGTAATATTAATAAAATCTATTATATCGGATATATTTAAATATTTATTTTATATTTGACCATAATGAAACATAATATAATATAATTAGTGTTATTTTTAATATAATATTTATATAAAAAATACTTTAAATGTATTATATTATAGTTTTTTATTATGTTTCACTGAATATTTTTACTTTATAAGATTTTTTTTATAATTAGAATGTGAATTTATATTTTCAATTTTAGGGAGAATGGGTTTAAAAAAGAATAGGTTATTGATATAATTATAATGATTTGATTAGTGTGGTTGCGACATAACATTGATGACGTGAAGGCTGTCTGTATTTGGAGCGCATAATAATCCATTATGGAACTGAAACCAATGCGTTATGACCATATAAGCTATGGATCTATATTTTTCAGCATATCAATTGAGAGTACCAAATACTTTAATCCATTCATGTTGTTGCTATACTCCATGGAATATCAATACCTACGGTGTATTGTACGTATTAATACTCAAATCAAATAATTGAATGCTTGAAAGTTTTGACATGCAGAACAAAAATTTACAAAGCTTATCTAAATTTGAGTCTCTTTTCCGATTAAAAATTCGGTGGCTTTGTCACCATCAAATGATAAATATAAAGGGAAAGCCAAAGTAAAAAAAGAAAAACGATAAACAATTGTAAGGCTGTGGCTGGCTACTATAAGTCTCAACTCTGGAGTCTGGACTGCTACGAAGATGATGAGTCCGCGAGGGGTGTGGTGGGGAAATGCGAAACCGCTCTGCGGATCAGGCGATCAGCGTGTACAGTACATTCTGGTATTTGAATCATAGGGACGGATTGCTCTCTACTCTTTTCCAGTTGTGATTGGTGGGTTGGGATTTTCGTAAGAAAATTTTGGCTCTTGCCTGCCAGCTGCCACGTTTCAAACTCCAATTGGTAGTTGGTTTCTCATCTGATAAAAAGCAGTTTGACACTTTGACCTGAGTCTCTCCGCTTTGACCTTCCATTCCTGCCTGAGAAGAGACGGCGGAGAGAATTCGATCATTTATCTTCTGGTTTGTTCATTTTAATTTTCACGCTTAGTAGGTTAAAAAGAATCCATATTTAGGAGTAACTCAATTTACTAATAATATTTATTTTTAATGGTCTTTTTTATTTATTTGATTATTATTTTATTTTTAGGCATTGGAGTGACTGGTGAGCATTTTATATTAGGCAGGGACAAGGGTAGCATAAATTGTTTGGTAAATGTGGTATGCTTGCCCGTAATGGAATTAATTCTTTTTTAAAAAATAAATATATTGTCAAAGCAATCAAATCTATATTTATAATTCATGGCACCGACTTTAAAGCAAACTAGAAGGTTTTGAAGAAAGCAAAGCATAAGCTGTTGGATCAATACGAATTTTGCTTATAATGTCGAGAGTTTGAAACATTGTTAACAGAATTTATTCTACCATCCTTTTTTTTTTTTCTGTCTTATGAGCTATATAGGGAACTTCTTCTATATATAAAATAAATAAATATGGAAAAAAAAACACCATTGCTGATCTCTGAAAATAGGAAAATGGTAGGAAATGTAAGTTGTAGGACCTAAACAAAGCAGTGATCTGTATCCATAATTGATTATTTAATGACAGTGGATCGATTTTATGAAATATAAGGTCGTAAGGAACCTGAGAGTAAGGGTAAAGCCCTATTGAACAGTGACCATCAATCATTGGCAATCACATAACTTCCGCATGATATTCGCTGCTAATTACTGCAGGGAATCAAATCCTATTCCCCATGCCTGTCTATAAGTTCCATTTTATATACATTTTCAAGCTGAATCTGGAAATTTATTTGAAATTACACAAGGAGATGAATGAGATGGGTCAATCATGTGATATGTCAACTATAAGTCATTGCATCATTTGGCAATTTTCAATAGTGCAGTCTGTATAATATATCACACGCGTCCAAAATTCTAATCTTTATCCCCTCAAATTAATGTGAATGTTATACTCTCGACGGACCTAAGATTTAGACGTAATGCTTAAATTTAATATATATATATATATATATATATTGAGAAATTAAATATAAAAATTTATTTTAAAAAATTCTCTTTTTCTGGAGGTCTAATAGTAAAAGAACTAAAACTTACGATTTTATGCCTTTTCCATTAATGAGAAAGCCAATTACCAAATAGCATCTGATAGGCTAAAAGTGAAAATTTTAAAATCCCACAGCTTATCAGTCTTCTGAATATATTAGTGGGTGATATATATATATATATATATATATATCCAATTTTGATAAATGTCTCCTCTCATAATGAAAACAAAATAATTCGAATTAATTCCGAAAGTACTGGTGGATTGAGAATTTTAGAAACATTGTTTTGTAGTGATGCTTCTTCAAAAGTAATACTGTGTCTCTGCTTGTTACCACTGTGACAGGCCACAAGATACCAAAGTAGGAGCATATAATAAATTGATACAGTGGTCCAATCTTTTAAAACTATAATAAAATCCTTCAATTCACCTCTTATGCTGTAGTTGCATCCAAATGGACGGATGGCAACCACACAGGCCCTGCATTTCACTTCTTAAATGCTTATGCAACGCATGCCATCGACTGTATATATTTGGAAAATAAAATAAAATTGAAAATTATCTGCTGACTGGGTGACCACCAAAATAATTTGTATACCCTCTTTTGTATATGTAATATACTAATATGTTCAACCAACACAAGTATTTACCTGTCACACAACATAAAAACACAAGTCTTTAATTTATGGGGACTTCCTCTTTATTTTTTTGTTGCTGCAGACGAGTGATATATTTTCTTTCCCTTTCTTCATCTTATATGAGGATACAATGGGACACGTGTATATTTATTTTTTTCAAATAATATTATATATTATTAATTATTACAAAATAAATTTAATAATAATGAAATTATCAAACATTACAATTAATAATTTTCAATAATATAAAAAATATACCCCACATCCAACAACAAAGCACAAAGGGAAAGGGACCCATATATACTAGCAAAGAATCTTCGACCTCACATTCCTTAAAAAATTTTCACGACTCCAATCCGAATAAAAACACACACTCTATCCACCTCAAGTGGGATCCCACTCACATATGTAAAGGTCTTGTATAGATTGCCGAATGATAATATATTTTACACGTAATTCTAAATAATATTGATGAAATAATATTTTTTGGCTATAAATTTAGAAAAAAAAATTATCATTTATCAGTAAATACCATTGTTGGTAAGCACTTAAGAGTGAATTTTATCTGCAAAATGAAAATTTTGAAACGAAAATCAAAGTTTTACCTGGATGCTATCGATATGTATAAAAAAGAGAGAACCAAATGTAAAGAATTTGAGAAATTAGGGCCATGGCCACGTATGATAAGACGGTACAATAATAATGGAGGAGCAAATGCAGGTGAAGCAAGTGTGATTGTGTTCCTAGTCGAAGCAAACTGCGAAAGCCTCAGGCTTTGGCTTTTTCTGACCCAGACGAGCCAACTCCTGACTATTCTTATAATTTTATTAGCAGTGATTCTCTACCCCTTCGCCCCACAAACCCTAACATGTGTACGTACATTTTCTTTTATTTTTTCATATTTGGTCAGAAGAGGGAGTCTCTGCTCTGCCTCTGTGTGTGTGTTTTTATTATGCCATTGTCTGCTGCGAATTTGCGCGTGGTGGCAACTGGCATGCCTGGCTACGTCGTTATCTCCCTGTAGAATATTTTCTTCCTCTTCTGCATCTCTCTTTCTATATATATGAGACCGAATGTTTTGTTTTTTTTGCTCATTTTGATCTTCGTCGATCCTTTTTGTTAGTTGTTGCTCAATCAATAAACCCGACAAAGAAAGTAAGAAACCATTCAAATGAGTTCTTTTTCATCTAATATTTTATCCTTGGTTGCGCATGTTGTCGAGATTTAAATTTTTAATATTAATTCTATGATTACACATGTTTATATCATAATGCGAGACGTTCCTTTTGAAAGAACACACATATATATAGGGAAAGGGGTATTTGCCATTGTATAATACATTTATATATGTATATAATATCTGAAATAATCATATAATGTCAGATTTACACATCTAATTTGTGTTAATTAGTCGAATATAAAGTATAGATAAAGCACAGAAAGTGTCTTAAAAATGGTCAAACAAGTGGGGCGACTGTTAACGCAGCAAGTAGAGAATGTTTGTACTTTGTTTCCACCAAATTTCCAACACACTTCACATTAAACTGAATAATAAACATTTGATGTTCAGACTCTTAACAAGTTTCTGGGTCTTCGTGTCATCGTTTCTTTGCCTTGGAGTATATTATTTTCAACAAGTAGTCATTTTATATTCTTTAATAATATTAAATTCAACTTGATTTTATATGACAAAATTGGTAAATAAATGTTGATTTATAAATTAATTGCGAAATCATAGTTCTATTCGATAACCATAACTAAAAATAATGGGTGCAGCTTGATTTTAAAAGAGGAGAGAGGTTCATTTTTATGGGTTTGCATAAAATAAAATATTTAATTAGAAAACATTTTATTATAAATGCTGGAGGGCTCTATACATATATATTGAAATAAACAACTTCTGCCATTGAGAAAAAGAACCAAGAGATACCATATTTCTTTCATTGAGCTACAATAATTAAATAAGTTGGACCGGAAGTTGCAAAATATATAGACATTGAATGAATTAAATACTAGAGAAAAAAGAAAACAACGAGGAAAGTATATCACTTAGGCTACTATCCTGAGTATGACTGTCGACATTTTGCTGCTTGCGTTTTAATTGCGATGTTGATCAGTCGGTCGACTGGTTCCTCACTTAATGAACCTTATCACCTCAAGAAAGGTACCATTATTTTATAAAATTAAATAAATTATATTCTTGAACACAATTAAAATACGCTCAAATTATTCGATGTTCAGATAAAATTCTTTTGATAGCAAAAGTCATATTTTAAGTAAAATTCTCCTGAAAATATGTATTTCTATGATGGTGTATGTATTTGTTTTGCAAATTTTTTCTTTTTTGTTGGATACACGAATTCCTTTGAAGAGGGCAAGTCCAAAAATTGATAGCATACCCGAAAATATTGAAGCTGGTCCACAATAATTCTGGTTGGGTCCGTGCCCGTAGCTGGTCACGCTAGCATTAAATGAAGGGTGGCCCTTTATATATTTCCTATCGTTGTCCAAAATTTATGTTTGCTCTCGCACAAAACTATATCTTATACATTTGTCATTCTCAACATTAAATTGCCTTTTTGGCATCTATGAGTTTTGTGGGTAGTAAAAATTTGACCTAAATGGTATTCGGAAGTAGCGAGTCTAATAATAAGACTATATATAACGTTATTTTTATGGAGAAACACCTTTTTTTAAAAGAATTTTAGCAATAGATTTTGATTTGTCATTTTTGTCTATGCAATTAATATCAGGAGATAGGAAGACGGACCTCAATGCTTTCTTTATAAGAAAGGAAATTAAAGTTTTTTTTTTTGAAAGAAAAAAAAAAGAGGTTACTAGATATGTTAGTCATTGGCCCCTCTTATTCAGGCCATTGGTTTAGGTGTTGACCTTTCGATTTAAGACATTCTCATAGGGTGCACCGGCCACCCGAACACTGATGAAAGTACTCTGCTCCCTTCTTGTAGGATTATAGCGTTGCGGTCCGGAACCCATAAACACAAGAGCCTAACCTAAAAAAATCCATTTTAAGTGGGCTTAACTACTCGGCAGCAGAGTCAATATTTAGACATCATGCGTAACGAAATCGAACCCTAATCAAACAGGCGGATGATCAAGGCCTTGACCACTAGGCTACCACCTCAGGTGGTAGAAAGGAAATTAAGGTTGGTTGGACAGAAGTATCTCATTACCATCATAAAATTTTCATACTACTCGTTCCCTTTGTAACCCTAAGGTTCTCCCTATTGTTACTATTAGTTTTTCTTATTGCTTGAGATTTCTTCGCAGCAGCATAAAAAGTTATCTAGCCAGTGTTTTAAGTCACCCTTGAGCCATTACATTCAAGTTTCCCTTTTATATGTATTTTTAACAAAGGGTAAGGCCAATAAGAGTTATCTAAAAGCGTTTCAATTTTAGGTAGGTTGGCTAATGCAGATTTAAAATATTTATTATATATATTTGATAGCATTCTACAAATTTTAATATTTTTAAAACGTTATACTAAGATGAGAAATTACATCTTTAAAATTCGTCGACAATAAAATTTAATTTTGATAGTGTAATGGATAATATTGGTTATAGATATCAAAAGAAAAAACATCTTTGAATCCAAAAAAAAAAGAAAAGAAAGGATGTTATTATTTTAATATATAAAATAAGAAGATAATTAGCTTACAGATTCTATTTTAAGGTCATGATTCTTAATTTTAATACCATCATTGAGATTATAATGAGAAAGTTATGGTGCTGCCAACACATTATATTTAGTAAAGAACAAGAGATAATGTATTAAGTATCTCTTTACATCACGACGAAATGGACAATATTTTCATTTAATTTATCATAATTTAAATTTTGCAATTAATATTATAGTAAAATGTAATCAAACGTATCAAATAAGATTAAATGGACACGTGTAAAAAAGAGGAGAAATGAAGAACCTTAATTAGGCGGTCCGCAATAAATTAAATGGAAACCCACTAACATGTATAGGGCGAAGGAGAGTGATATTAGCCATTGAATTTGGGTCTGATAGGAAAAACGAAGTGTGTAGGGAACTTTCTTGTTTGTGTGGATGACAGAGAATCCATACTATTTTTGAAGATGATGAAATGAAGCAAACACCAAGCGTTCTAATAAGATTCATTCATTCCCCCACACAAATATATCCTTAATAAGAATTCAAATTCAAAATCAGTGGAATCTTTGATCATATGAACAATAAGCCCACTATGTATACATTACTATCTAAATCTAATTTGCTGCTCAGAAACCATTCTCAGTATGTATATTCATCATGGAAAGGCTTAAAATGACATTGAGATGACAGGTCATTTGCCTCCCTCACTCGAGCACTTCCACTTTTTCCTGCTAAATTCACATCATTTTTCCTTTAAATGGATCAAATCTTGACCCTTTCACGGTCTCAATTCAACTTATTTTATTTAAAATTTATGAATTTTTTTCCCAGTAATTTTTTATTTTTTTCCTGCGAATATCTTTTTTTTTGAGTGACAGAGTAATTGTATTTTGGGTTTTCAATGAATATTTTTTTCAAGTATTAGTATAAACAATCGAATGTGATAAGATTTGACTTGCTGCATAAATATTTTCCCTTGCCATCAATTTCCCCGTCTAATAATCGATGGAGCCTGTTACCAGTCCACGCGTGTCCGATAGATTAGATATCGATTGCTTCTGATGTCTACAAATTATCTAAAATCCAAATTTGATCTTGGATAGCAATAAGCAACGACCTAGCAGCCGCTTAGTGCATATAGCTAACACATCAAAGGTACGAGTCACTATTTTCTAGTTTTTTTTTTTTTTTATTGATTGGGGTTTTAACGAGTCGAAGAAATCATTGATAATGAAATTTTCTAAGATCAAAATAATTTGAATCGCCTATTTTTAAATATTTAATTCTTTGTTAATGATCTTAAATTGTTTAAGCATTTTTAATGAAAGGATAATCTATAAAAAGTCCAAATTCGTGATAACGGGTAATGTCCTACGTCCCCAAACCATGCAAAACTCCATTTTTGTGTAAACTAAGCTTATCCTGGTGATTACAATCTATAAGCAAACAGCATTTCTTGACTGCAATTACGACAATGATAATTAAGATTATTTTCTTAATCAGGGAAGCCACAAAACAAAATTAATTGATTAATTTACACAGTAGGGTAGTAATATTACAAAGATAATTAAAAAAAAAAAAGGACATAGGTTACCAGCACCGACAAAGGCAGCATATAGAGATAGAGTTGTAGTTTGGTGATAGACAGCATCAAAGAGTGTGACTAATCTCTCACTGTCACATAAATGAGCTAAAAACATGGACATGTATAGTGGTACTGATGTAGCTTCAATTTCCAAAGACACGAAAATGGGTCACATCTCTACATTTTTATATTTACACAGGGGCATATTTGGAATACGGGATGCAAAATAGCAGAAAAAGGAATAAAAAGTAACCAACTGTTCATCGACCAAAGGCCATTTCTGAGATCTTTGAAACAGGAAGGAAAGCGAAACGAAAATCGATAAATGTAAAAGTGAAAGATGCAATTAGAAGGCAAATGCAGTGCAATAATTCCAACACACAAACCAAAGATTACACGAGAGAGACTGAACTAAAGGCTGGCTGATACTGGTAGTACTCACTGGTCACTCCTCACTCCTTACAAGTTGTGAGATATGAAATTTACTCCGGCTGGTATCATAAAAAACAAAATTTTTTCACTCAAATTTTTTATATGCATTCTTGGATGTTGGTCCGATCTTAATTGTAGAAAAAGGAAAAGGCAAAAGATATAAAAGGGTCACATCCGCTAAGCTACAGCCTACAGGAAATAATTTACAGAAATAACGCCCAAAATGGTGGGCCGTACGCCGCCGGAGTAGGGGCGCCGTACCAAAATGAGTTATTAAAGTGGAAGGAAGAGTGATTATGTGCAGTGATAAAAGGTCTGATAAAAGGATTTACAGAAATTTATAGGACGGGACACTTTAGGCCATTAGATTAGCTTTTTAGGGCTTTTATCTAAGATCAGAAGCTTTTTAAGGAGAGTTTGATGAGGGATTGATTGGTGGACGTGTGTGAGTGGACTTGTTGCAGAGAGTAATTAGTAGCTGGGCTTTCTCTCTCTTTTGTCAGCTCGATGGATTTATTATTTCAATCAATCAGAAATGCTTTAAATTTCCCCCAAAGAAGGCAAATGTCCATTAAACCATCGGCTCATGATTAAAACCAAACAAATATGCGCTTACGGTCCATTATGTTCAGTGACTGGGCCTCAACTAAGAGACATGTATTTATATGGGCCCTCTAAAAGTTTTGAGTCCAATATGGTCTTCCCATTCTGCAGTTAAACCTTGTTTTGCTTTTAAAGATGTTAATTTGACATCTAAATGAAATATTATATATAAAGGCAAGAAATAAACATAACGAAGTGGTGTAATGTTCTTTCTGTATACATCTCTCTCTCTCTCTCTCTCTGTGTGTGTGTGTGTGTGTATAATCCCCTAATCCTTGTCCATTCTAAGCCATTAATAGAATATAACAGTTATAGACAAAGAAATGTGATAATTTAACTAATTTAATTGAAACAATCAAACTGGAAGGAAAGCAGCACTCCAACTCTACTTCCACTGAATCACAGCAAGAGACATGATCAAGATTATCAACCCATGGAGACTGACTTGTAAACCTGAAGCAGCTGCAACAAAAGGAAGATGTATGTTAAATGTAGTCTTTTATAGTTTCGAAAGTCAAATTTGCTTTATGATTCTGCTCTAGACAATTTCCTGGAAGTAATAATCCTAATTTGACAGAATAATTGTAAAGGATACCTTCATTCTGACTGTTCTCATTAGATACAGCTGCCGTAGGAGCTGATTTCTTTGGCGTTAAAATTCCAAGGTTTGTGCAATCCATTCCAATTGAACCTTGTAAAACCAAGCATCAAAACCCATATCAGTATTCTTTTTGAAAACATAGATTTAACTTCAAATTCAGAGAAAGTAATCTAAAAAATTTCTATGGCGCGGTTTCTTACATTCTCTGAAGCATGGAAAGGCTGATATGTTTAGAAGGTTGTAGTAACCTTCTTTACATTCACAATTATAAGCAAACATAGATGTCTTGTTACAGGAACCACCTCCACAGTCAGTCCAAAAGCAGGCTATAAAACCCAAACAAACAAATAGGTCAAGCACTTACTAGAGAGAAGCACTTGATGGTTACAGCAAATATTGGTATTAATAGTGCTTACGATCAAAAACTGATGCATTAACTTTGCTCGTTTTATCTTGAACAGGTGAGGGTGCTGCCTCGCACGAGTAATCCATGGTACCTAAATCATCAGAACCAATAAGCAATTATTGCTAAGAAAGGGTTAATTATTGAATGAAAAAAGAATTGAAATGCCATTGAATCTCCCAATCTATTAACAATGGTTGAAGATAATCAATTCACAGCCTAATCTTTGACTTGTAATAGGTAAAACATCAGCATCAAATCTTGATAAGTGCTTTGTTAACATCTACCAAGTATAGTTTTTAAGTTTCAGTACGGCACGAATCATAGACAAGATAGTGATTGGCATTCTTATTTTTGAAAGGAATATTTTCTTTTTCTCCTAAGTGGGGCGCATGAATAGTGTGCTAAGGTCATATACCCTCCTCTGATTCAGTATTTTGAAAACCAGAAGCACAACTTATTTCTAACTCATTATGTACCTTTGAAAGAACATTTCATCTTTCCTTTTACCCAAAGCAAATCTTATATGTAGCATCTTCACGGTAATTGATAAATTTATGTCACTGGAAATAGGTAGATTTACCAATCACACACCTCGATCCAGTGCCTCTAATAAGCTTCTACAAATTTACAAACTATGCAAACAAAATAGCAGAAATGGACAAATCATTGAAATTAACTGAAATAGATAACAAAAAAAAACCATATTATACTAAATAGAACAGATAAGACGCAGATGTGAACCATTTTTTACCAAAATAAAAGGGATTGTATCATATATGGCAAGTAATTGCAGATGAATTAATATTTTTGAAGTTATAAAAGGAGGGAGAGTGCATTTACAGTTGGGGATTATGCAAGGAAGAAACTTGAGATTATCATCGAGTTCAGAGCGAGTCTGCTTCCACCCAGCATCACATTCACATTCATAAAAGAAAGTGCTATTTTTGGATGGCTTGCAAGTTCCTTTTCCACATTCTATCTTTTTGCACACATCATCTGCAATTTTAAATTGTCAGCAATAACATCAATATAATCACAATAAAATTGAAAATAAAGAAAGACCCAGTCAATAAAAGCATTTAAACCTTAATCCTATCAAGGAACATTTGCAATAATCAATAAAAAGTTAGAAACTTGGAGCTAAATTGATGCAAAGAAGGATGATTAAAGATTGAAAGACAAACCAAAGATAGGAGAGAGAAGTGGAGATAAAAAAGCACTTCTTGCAACCGCAAATTGAAGAAGAAAAACCGTAGCGACAAAGGCAACGGTGCTAACACAAGCCATCTCTGGAAGTGGAAGAAACTTACAGGGAAAGGTGGTGAGTTTAGCAGTGGTATTTGAACGACTTTATTAAAGGGGATGGTGATCATGAGTCATCGTCAATAGATGAAGGGTTGATCCATTATAAAATGTTTCCGTATAAAATTTAAAACCATCACATCCGGGATTAGATTTAAAATTACACTTATTTCCATATAAATAAATCAAAAAATAACTACACTTGACTCGATAAAAATCAAACAGCTGGAATAGCCATCACAACGTCATAGCAGCTGATCCCAAACTTGGAACTTTATTATAACTCGATGGGAAAATGCAAAGGAAGTTAATCAAAAGGCTAACGTGTCTGGATTTGAAGGGTGGCACGTTCTTGAACAGGGTTGGTGGGTAATATTTTTGTTTGAATTTTCTGGGATTGATCGATTTATTATGGGAAGTCATTCATATGTATAGATCACAATTATTATTTCCTTATTATATTAGATTAATTTCGTCAACTCCGTAAAAAAATAAATTAGATTGCATTTAAATTATCTATCTTTAAGCTTACATTAAATTAGTTTTGTGCAGCAGCAGACCGATTAATGATGGTGAAAAGGATTTTCCAAGAGACGATTCTTAGCATCCTTAATTGTGTGGTCTAGAGACTCTGAATAGAGCTAGAGATTGTGAGGCAAATGGATGGAATAGATTGGTCCTCTTTGCATAGACTTATGAATGAATTGCGAGAAATTTAAATGAATGAAGCAGTAGTCAACAGAAGTAGATGCAACTCAATAAATGAAATCATGGAATTGAAAGCCATCTCAACTGTACCTGCATGCTTCCCATTGCCCTCTCTTTTATACTCTAAAGTCATAACCGACTCTAAAGTCAACAATTGAATGGGTATTCTAAATTCTAATGGATCCATTCTCTATTTTCTCATTCTCAACTAACAGGATACGATTGATTTAACTTCTGTGGGACCGTAATTGGGCACCGGTTTGGAACTGTATAAGATATTTGTAAATTCAGGAATTTTCTGTTTTTGTGAGTTGATTTATAATTGAATTGATAGTCATAGTGGTTGCTGTGAGGTGAGTGCTTTTCTACTGGAACAAAAGTCAAGCAGAAAAAAAAAAAAACATAAACGCAAGCCTGAGAAGAAGATGAACTTAAGGAAATTCAAAATCCTTGACGGCATTAGAAAGAAAAAAGGAGTTTCAGTAGAGAGAAAAAATATATCTCGAAAGAGTTGCCTCTTCGACTTTGAGAACAAAATGGAGAGAATTTGATTCTTCTAAAGTGTAGATTACATAAATGAAATGGGCAGATCTGGGATTATTTCGAAGCTTTCAAATTTGAATTTTCCGTTACCGGCAACGCTATGCTACCCCGTCAATTTTCAGCTTCTCTCTCTACGATCAAGTTCAAAATTCATGCTACGCTGGCGCAATATAAAAGCTGCCAGAAATTAATATACTGACGTGGGAGAGAATATTTCAATGCAACGTGGCATCAAATGTGGTGTCAGTGCCACGTGTTCCAGAATACAATTGCTGATATGACAGACAACACTCAAATGATGACGTGGCATATGGTGAACTGTTTACGTTATGAAACTAGGGCCTGTGCTGACGTGTCACACGACGACATGCCAACACGGATAACAATTGGCAACTGCTGCCTTTCGTGTAAAACAGCTGGCAGTAAAATGCGTCAAGCTACAAGTACGTCATGCTGACATGCTGAAAGCACGTGGCGAGGGTCGATGACGTGGACAAAGTTGAGGTTTCGTGTCATCCAACTGGCAGTCAAACATGACGTGTCAGAGAATCATACTGACATGAACGAACGGATGACATGGACGTAAGGTCATTACCTGTCTTCCAGGTGGCAAGCTGCGCATTGACGGATGTGATCACCTGCACACGTGGTGACAGATAAAGACGTTTTAGCTGTCGAGTCACTATGTTCCACTTGGCATGTTGATGACGAGGCCATTTAGCCATGCTGACTTTGACAATAGCTGGGCCGGCATTGATGACATGGACGACACTATGTCTTGTCAGACAGTTGGCGTGTCGCATGCTGACAGGTGGCACCATGGATGGCGATGTGGATAACTCGTGCGTGCCACGTGTCTTCCAGCTGGCAAGATGGATGAGGTGGCCCCCCATTCATGCTGACTTGGTGAACAGCTGGCACTAAAGTACGATGTGGTCGCAAGTTGCTGACTTGTCTGACAGTTGTTTTGCTTTGCACTTGACAGATGGCGAAACGTCTGACGTGGCCGTTTTGCGGCCGCGAGCGACTTTCACAGCTTTGGGCGGTAAAAATTGCACCACAATTTTTTACTTTCCAGGTCTTTTAATTCTTAATATTAAAATGGTTCAAAGCCCGGGATTTGTTTTGAAATGGATGGCTATAAACTGGACCACTTCGTAAATAGTTCTCTTTTAATGCCTACCTTTTACGGATAGATTACAATTATCAAAGACATTATACGATTGATTCACATGAAAAGATGGTATACATGGATTTTGTTTTTTTTGGGATCGCAAGTATGGAAATTCAAATCCATATTTTATTAACTCAGGAGAAACAAATAGAAATCGAACATTTTGAACTAAAAAATATACTCCCAAAATAAAGTACAAATTCCATGTCTAATAATGATTGATTCTTGACATTATAAATTAATTTGCAAAATAAATTGTATGCTCTTTTTTTTTTATTCCGCATAATAAATGGCTAAACTTCATTTACCTGGTAATGCGAAAGTAAAATTTATTAAAAAAAAAAACGTAAATATCAACAGAGTAAATCCGACATGATCCAAGAGCATCGCTCTTATGGAAGGGTTGTAAGATGTTTAAGTCTCCACCCTTCTTATTTCAAATACGATTCTGTGTCTGTGGTCCTCTTACTAGAGAGAGAACAACGGAACACATTTACTAAAATTTGGTGCAATTAGATTAGAGAATTACCCTAATTTAATATTAATTTCTTTTATCACTTTATTAGACTCTAATGAGAGTTTGGACTTAGGTTTATAATTCCAAACTTCGCTCAAGTATAAAAGTAAATTCAAACAATAATTTAAGTATTAAATATAATATAAGACGACTCGACTCAAAAATAAATTCATTCACTGAACTCAATCAATAAACCAATTAAACTTAAATACGATCTAACCAAGCTTAACAAAAACTTAGCAATCCAGATCGTTTTTTCTCAAATGAGGAAACAGCCGACTGTCGGCAACCTCCTGACCCACTTGATTGGTGCTTTTTTTTTGTGTTGGGGAAAAAAAAAAAAAAGGAGTTACAAATACAAACAAAAAGAGGAAAAGTTTCATCTTCAAAAAGAAACCTTTCACGTGCATGTATTAGTCTTAAAATTTCTACACCCGGCGCATGATGACATGACCTCTTGCCAGAAATTTTACCATTTTTTCACTAAATAAAAAAAAGATTCCTTTTTTAAGAATAAAGCCAATACTTAATCACATAATATGACATGATAATATTATTAAGAGGCAATATACAGAATGTCTTTGGAAGGATATGGACCGTGTTCACATGATTAACATTTGAGACAAGACATAATAATATATCTCTACCGGGACCCACCTAACAGATATTCAGAACAATTTACCAACAATTTTTTAGTCTACTTATTCCCTGTGAAAATAATTTTCAAAGCATCAACATGGTAATAATGTACCTAATAATATCTTAAATTCTTAACAGAGAGATTAGGGATTAGAGCACTTGCAGTTGCAGAGAAGGAAAATGGACAAAAATCCAACAGGATCGTGTTTCCCTAAACCAAACAACTAGTCCAAGAGCAAAGCATATAAACATACCATGTGATTGCCAACTAATCCTTTTATCACTATTTAGATATTTTTAATAACGCCCTAAATCATTCCTCTATCAATAGGTAAGATGGGCCTAATACCATTAATGCAATGTTCATTTAATAACAAACGCTCTGCTCAAGATTAAGAGCCTATGTTCTCCTAATCAATTATCTAACACACTTTCTTATTTCAAGCATTTATCTTTATTGTACAAGGAGCAAAAAAGAAAAAAAAGGGAATTATAGGACGTACATTTTTCTATTGAATTTCAACCGTAGCCAAGATGATTTTTAGTGAAGTTGTCAATTTTCTCAATTGGGGTCTCAAAGATTGAACAAGTCTATCTGATTCTACGTTTTCTTGGTTTAACAATTCTTTCCTTTCCATGGGATGTGCATCTAATGCTATCTAAAGTGGCAGTGGTCTGGGACAATTGGCACTGTAATCGATAAGCAAAAGCCAGATAGTAATTCTGATATTAATTATCCTGTCACCCCAACAACTGCTATCATACTCTCATCATCTATCATCTATCATCAAACAGCTGTGTCTTTAGTATAGTGTTACGAAAGCAACGGGACCCCTACACTTTTTGGACATAGGAAAATGATAGAAAGGGAAAAATGGTAACTTCGATTCAGGTCTTGGTATAAACTATCAGAAGGCCATATTCACTCACTTGACTAGCATTAACAAACTTGACACTAAAGACAGTGCAGAATCCACCAGCTAGGATAGGATAAGCACGTGCACACCCTTTCTACAATACTCTCAAGGACCCCACATCACCACAAAATGACACAAGATCTAAAATACATCACCAAAAAATAGAACTCAAGTGGAAAATCCTCTCCGCTACTCTGAAAATGAGTATTTTACACGGATTCTGCATGTTCTTGACCCATTTTCACATGGTTTCTGAGCTTCGCCATCCCACGTTTAGTCATTAAGAAAAGTAGCATAAAGTTAAAATTACATTTAACACCCTTGATAGACACAAAGGAATGAGTCTTACCTGGAAGGACAAAATGGGTAGCTAAATAAGTTAGATCGAAGGCAAAGAATCTCTGGCAATGATCTTCTAGGATGGTGGCAAGTACCTCTACTGGGAGCTTCCTCTCTATTTCTTTGTTTTCTTGCAGGCCTTACCTAATAAATATAACAGAAACACCATATGATCTTTAGGAACTGGCAGTTGTAACAGAGAATGCGGATAGTGAAACAGTAGATTAGGCAGTAAAAAAAAGGGAATGCAATTAGATAGTGTTGTAATAAGGTGGACCATTATAGTGTTGAAAGCTACTTATGAAATATAGAAACGGAGATATCTGTTTGCATCTCACTTGTTTCTTTCTTTATGTTCTTGCTATAATCCAATGCACCCTCCATTAGAAAGATTATAGAGATGGGGAAAGCTGGGAAATGGCTTAGAAGTTTCTTGACAGGAAAGAAAGATAAAGAAAAAGATACAACTAATCAGAATCCAACAATTAGTGTGGAGAATCCAGTGACTCCAATTTCAACCACACCAACTACTCAGAAAGAAAAAAGGCGATGGAGTTTTCGCAGATCTTCAGCAACAGCAACAGCTCCAAGGGACTTGAATTCTACAGAACCGACTGCCACATCACAACCCCTTGTGCAGGCTACATCAGATGCAGAAAACGAGCAGAAGAAACATGCAATGGTTATGGCAGCAGCTGTAGCTGCTGATGCAGCTGTTGTGATCCGCCTAACAACTGTTGCCAATCAGAAAACACGTGCTATTGAAGAGGCTGCTGCCATAAAGATTCAGTCCGTCTTCCGTTCTTATCTGGTACGCAATTCTTGAACTTCCTATCTTAATCAGGAAATTAACATGTCTTCAGCAAGTTGAAAGAATGTCATTACGAAGATGATGATAAGAACTGTATTCATTGTGTTGTTCACAGGCAAGAAAAGCATTATGTGCATTAAAAGGATTAGTGAAGTTGCAGGCACTAGTACGGGGTCACCTTGTAAGGAAACAGGCCACTGCTACACTTCGGTGTATGCAGGCATTGGTGACTGTACAGGCTAGAGCTCGAGCCCAAAGGATTCTAATGGCGGAGGAAACAAAGCCTGCTAGTCAGAGACAATCAATCCACAAAAAATCAACACACGATAACAGATTTAGACATTCAAATTATGTACGTGTTCTTTCTTTTGTGTTGAAATTTCCAATTCATATCTTTTGATTTTCGAACAGGAGCAATAACAGTAAAGTTATCCCGCATCTCAAGAATGGAAAAAGTTCTATTTTATTTCATGCTAGGAATATCTATTGATCAGCCCTTCCTAGTCTGCTCAATATCAGTTAAAAAATTGGAAAAGAAAATCTAAATTATTTGTCAATTCTTGGCTAATTTTATCAAGATAGAATGGTATGCAACATGGCTTTGATGGATGTAGGATACTGATAGAGGCATGGAGGAGAATATCAAAATTGTTGAGATGGATCTTGGACAATCAAAGGGAAGCACAAAGAGCAGAAATAGCTCTTCACACCACCCACAACCTGAATACGAGGACCCTAGATTTTCCACATATTATGCATCAATAAACCATGTATACTCGAAGCCAGACAAGGGCCAATTCTCACCAGCTCCATCAGCTCTAACCGACATGAGCCCCAGAGACTGCAGTGGGCATTTTGAGGACTATTCCCTCAACACAGCAGAAAGCAGCCCCTACTATTCTGCAGTATCAAAACCTGATCCATCAAGAGTTCCATTTGCTTTTCCCCAGCCAGATTATGCAGAATCATTGTCCTATGACTACCCATTATTTCCAAATTATATGGCAAACACAGAATCTTCCAGAGCCAAAGTTCGGTCACATAGTGCGCCAAAACAAAGGCCAGACTCGTTTGAGAGGCAACCAAGCAGAAGGAGGGCATCAGTTGAAGGAAGGAATATTCCAAGGGCCATGCGAATGCAGCGATCATCTTCACATGTTGGCGCTACAGCTCAGAATTACCAATATCCATGGTCAATTAAACTTGACAGATCAGCAGTATCCCTTAAAGATAGTGAATGCGGATCCACCAGTACAGTGCTCACAAACACCACTTACTGCAGAACAGTCGTTGGTTTTGATGTGAGTATGAATCGATCTCATATTAAGAACAAGAGCAAAAACACGAAAGAAAGGAAATATATGTGACTCGTGACCATATAACATGATTCATGATTGCAAACTTAATTTTGTTGTATGACTGCAGATCCATGGAAAAAGGTACTAACATCGCCACACTCTCCAACACTGCAATTGATATTTCGTGTGCCCCATCAGATGAAAACAAAACTCAGACATGAGTTAAATGATGAGAGTTTCAGCTGCGAAAGATCAACGACATTGAAATGTTTCACACAGAGCTGCCAGAGTGTTTCTGACAACTCGTCAATTCTCACTCCAGCGCTATTGCCAATGTAGAAAAAATTCCCTTATCTTATCTTTCTATTTTTTTTTTTATTTATGCTTTGCGTGATTTGGATAAATGTTTTCCATAGGAAAGCATAATGCAATTGGAACTAACCCGCAGCCACACAAAGAAAGTGCAGGAACACGTCCTTAACTGTTCTTTTTCTCTGTCAATAGAAATTTGTTTGAGCGTGAATTTTCCCCAAATAGTCACTTGTTTTGTACTATTTGATTTCACGGTAATCCTGAAAATTTGACGTGTTTATAAATTGTATGAATTATTTGCAAAACTTCTAAAATGCTTCTTTGCAAAGACACAGAACAAAAGCTTTTCTGTTTAAGTGCAAAGTACTCTGCACACCATTTACATGTCTACAGTTACAAGCCTTGGAAGTTAACAGAATCAGTTCATAGCACGCTTTAATTAACTTATAAGAAAATAGGAGATGTAGTGCCTTCAATGGCCAGGATCAGCACCAAATTTAACCAAATTGGTCACTTGTTAAGAAATGGCCGTAACGAGAGAGAGAATTACCAGTGGCCTTTTATGGTGGCGCGGCGGTGGAGATGGTGTAGAATCTGGCCGTACGGAATATAGTGGTGATCGGCAGTAGTCACAGACGAGAGAGAAGCTTTGACTTCTGACCAAGCCGCATTGTTTGGCTTGGAATTTCTCCAGCTGCCATAAAATGTTTGGCTGTTTCCTGTCGTTGGCGGACGGAGCATAGTCTTTCCAGCTAGGGACATTTTGTTCACAAATCACAAACGCAAGGAAAAAATCAAGATTAAAATTAAAAAAATGGTGGCCCAACAAATTAAACAGGAAATTAGAAGGCCCATATAGTATTGGGAAAGCTCAGCCCAATTGTTTCAAAAATCGGCTCCCCTTTTTATTGAATAGGCTCATTACTGTCGTTTCAAAGCAGGAATTCAACACCTGGGCCAGTGGGACGCGACGTTGTCAAGTGCACGCAATGCCTTTTTTTTAAAATAAAAACATTACAAATTCATTAACACGTCAATATAAAATAAAAAATTAATAGTTTTATCAATTCAAAATTAAACAAAAAGGGGAAAAAAATTTTCCATTTATAATTTTTTATATTGCGAGATAAATATTTAACTATTGAATTATTATATTAATAATTAATTAATTAACTATAAATTTAAAAAAAAAAATATGAGAGTAACAATTAACTCATACCTAAGGATAAATTAAATTTAATTGTCCTTATAATTACAGAAACAGAGCTGCATGCATTGTCCTGTGGGCCGACAAAATCAAACAGAAAATATTTCTTCACGATCAAACACTATTAAGAGGTCTCTGAAAGTAATTTCCCATTTGTCCTTTGTTTCAAGAAAAAAGGAGTCGAATGAAAAAGATGGTATGAATAAAAACAGCAGTGAATGGTAAAAGTTAGAGGCCAATCCATTTCCAATGCCACTTCCTCTCAATTATTTGAAAAAGTCAACCAGAAACACTTTCATCATCCGAAATTTTCTTCCAATCATTTTTTTTTCTTTTACCTTTGGATTTGACGTTTGCTTTTTAATTATTTTCCAAGATCAATGTAGCAAGAAGTGATTTTGAGTAACGGAAAACGCCATAGCATTGCTAAATTGTAAATTTGCTTTTATCTTTAAGAATATGAATATCCAGCCCACATGTCGCATGCATGCATGGCTGTCGTTTTGGGGCAAACCTTTTCACAACAGAGGTCTCATCGCTCGAAAAAGGATATCCCATACATACGATTTCTGATGGGAATATTTTGATATATTCATCTTGTAGATGACAAAAGAAAAGGTATTCAATCTTTGAGTGGTTTGTCGGCAGTTGACAAAGATATGATAGGAACTAAAAACAAAAAGAGCACAAGAAGTTTCCAATTTTGTTGTTAATTAATTTGATTTTGGTATCTAATTGCACACTTTCTTCTGTCTTTCCTTTAGCAAGTAATGTCAGTTTTCCTCTGTTCTTCCAATTAATACAATATATGTGCGTTCTTTTCGTATCCTAGCTTCTGTCTTCACTCTTCCATACAATTAATTTTCAAAAAAAAATTATTGTTTTAGAGATGTTCCATACATTGCATGTCGTCGTCGTCATCATCATCATCATTATTATAGTAAATAGAACTAATGGAGTGGGAAATATAATTATGAAGCAAATTAAAAGCTTCATCTATGTGAACCAGATTTGTTGTGTTTGTGCCCAGGTGGGCAATGGTAATTACCTGGTGGAGGCTTTTGTAGTAGTTCTTGCTCAAGGAAAAAAATAGTTTGTGAATTTATAACTGATGAAAGCGGTTGGTTTAATTAATATTTGGTTCAATGATATGTATCAAATTAAAAATACATGAATATCTCTTCGACATTAATACGATATTTAAAATATATTTTTTATCAATAATAGATAGTATATTCATAGATATTCATGACTAATCTATTTTTACCGGCAATATCTAGAATCTATCTCTCTATTTGTCATGGGTAGGAATTTTATCCTAGATTTATTTATAATTACTCATAATCTCGTTAGACATAAAAAGGGTGCGAACATTTTAAAATATTATTTTTATTTCAATTTCAACATATATAAGAAATAGATAATTAAGTACTTACGCGTTCAATTTACCACCTTAATCACTCCCATGGTTGTGTTTGATTTGTGGTTCTACATCAATATAGAAATCTATACAGATATAATGAAGATTCCTAAATCATTAAAAATTCAAAAGTTCATCATTTCCTATCTATGGCCTTGTTAAGTTACCATCTTTTCGTTATCAAGTAGTTCCGTCTGCAGTGTCATGTTTGAATGAAACAGTACCTCCCACGATCAAATGGTAAACTAAAATAATGGCTTTGCACGTGGGATATATATTTATTCAACTTCCTCCAAACCCTACCTCAAACCAATCGATGGCTAGAAATCAAAGAAAATTTTAATTTGCTACATCTACATCAGATTTTAAGGTCATTTCACAATCTAATTAGAATTCTCTCGCCCATTTTCTGGTTCAGAAGATAGATGATATTATAACTTATGACTGACCTTCATAGATATGCAGATGCAGTCTATCTGCATATGATAGGCTATTAAAAGTATAACATAACATTAATAATGGACCACTGCATTATTATTATTGTTATTATTGTCAAAAGAATATTCTGTTTCTCATTACAAAAGACAACATCTTGCCAACAGAAAACGACTATGAACACTGTCATCACATGTACAGTACAGTCACATGGATTTTCAAATGTTAACAAAAATCCATGAACCATGTGTTCTGTCTCTTTTAAAGTTCTTCGATAAATAATCCCTAAAAATTCATTCTTCTCCAGTGGTCAAGTGTTTGCTCTGCGTTATAATAACGGAGGATGAGATATTCAATCTCTAACGATCTTTTCACTTCTAAAAGTTTTGCATGCATACAAAAAATCTGTCACTTTACAACCATAATTATAAATTATAAAAAAGATGTGATCGAATTGTTGAGAGGGTTTTACTTAAATATCATTTCTCGTCAGGCATGGAGACGCGCTTGCAACCTTGATATCAACCTTGATATCGGATTGAACTTCTGCACGGAGTCGACAAGAAGAACAATTTTTCACTTCAAATGAATATCAACCCTACATAGTTTCAAACTTTATATATAGTTGCGTGTGGGATAACTGATTTCAGTTGCTTGCCACACATTAACAAACAAAAGCAAAGCATGAAAGACTGGCTCTCGTTGCTTTACCTTAGTAACTGGCTACCTATGCTCATCAACTTTTATTAATCAGTATAGGAAATGTCAGTTCTCAATTAAAAAATGGAAAAAGCTCATTAGCTAGTATTACTTTAATCCAATAATTGACAGTAGAAGTGTAGCGTATTACTTAATTATTATTTAGGGAATTAATGATATATGAACAATTGAAAGAAATAGTTTTATCTGGTGAAATGCTTAACTAATCCATCATTACCATACGAAAATAATTTAAACCCTTTGTATATATTTTATCAGGGAAAGTGCCCAATTTCTTTATCTCTTTCAAGAATCCAAAAATTGATTTGTTGAAATTTTTTTTTTCCTTTTTCGAATGAGATTTACTCCAAGTAATGTCAAATTCTGTCATTTGCACTATTTTCCTTTAATGTCATATATAGAGAGAGCATAATTTTTCAATCTGGTTATGAGGATTTTTCAATCATATGCATGTGTGTGGTGTTCTGCTGACATTTTTTCCACATACGGATTGGCATATAGCACTACCAAATTTAATTTAATAAACAGGAAAAGCATATTGTATTATATGTATCATGACATAAGAAGTATGTATGAATGTATATTCTCCGTCATATGCATACAGTGTCATCATCAACCTTCAACAAGCTTATACTTCTTTTTTTTCTTTTTTTTTTTGAGAATACTTATTCTTTCTTAATTAGTATAAATTAGTGGTAGATGTATGATTAAGTCCCAAGGAAAATAGTAATAATAAATTATTAAAAGAAAGAATCTTTTCTGTCTATCTAATTAGTTATAATGGAGAACACATATAGGAGTAAACTTTATTGTAATATGACAATAAAATATTAGAAAGTTAATCAAATTTAGTCTAATTATTAATTAAGAGATTAATTAAGTTAATTTGTTCTTATTTCCTTCCTCAGAGAACGAAAAAGAACTATTATTTCTCTTTTTAGCCCCAATTTTTTCTTCTGTCAATAAATACAGAAAAAAGAAAAGAAATTATGAACTTTAATTACAAATTCCTGTAATTATAAACATAAAAAATCAGTTTAGACTTTTTAATTAAGTGAATATAACTTATAATTATTAAACTTAATTGAAATTAAAAAATTCAATTAAATATTGAGTGGCATTGGATACAGATTATAATGATTATAAATGAGATTAATTAAGTGAATAAAATCTGAATCGGGCCGGAATGGGATTAGTAAGCAAAAATAACTTTTTAATTATGAGTGGGTTGAAATATAGAATTACCACTTGGCACTTTCCAACAAGATTTGAAAGAAAGTAGAAGAAGTGGGTATACAAGGAAGAATCTGGTAATTCTTACATGCAACAATGGTTACTACAGGAAAAAGAATGAAAAACACTTGGAATGGAATTTCAATATCCTAATCAAATATGGAATGCTTTGCCTTACATTAAATTCTTTTTTTTTCCCACTGTCGCTGAATCATTGATGATGATGCCACATCAAACACACCCATACTTGCATGAGATGGGATCCTAAATCCCTCCTCCCTCAGCTCCGCGTTAACGCTGACTGTTCTCCTCTTAACATTTTTTTTTCTGTCCTTCGATGGAAAAGAGGAGATGGGAGGGATAGGGACATAGATAAGGAGAGAGAGAGAGAGAGAGAGCTATTTTTTAAGAATATCTTAACTAGTCGATGTAATTCACTGTATCACACAGATAATAAGAGTGTTTAACTATTTATTACATGGTCAAGAAGAAGATGGACCCTTGAAAGAATAAGAAAAACTTAAAAAAAACAAAGGAATTAGCCATTTTATCATTATCTGCCTACAAGACAAGTGTCAGTTCCTATGCATTCAATTTCCAGAATACATAGCCAAAGCCCAGCAAACATATATACACTATACTATTTCTAATGATATAACATTTCAATTTTAGGTATACATGCACTTGCTCTCCTTATCAAACAAATTTCTAGAATCTCAACTAAAATTCCTGGGACACATTTCCAGAATTTGATTCTTCCAATTGTATAATTGGTTAATCGATCTGAGATTACCTAATACCAATCATGTGCTGTGGGACACCAATTGCCATTATATTTAAATTAAATATAAATATATTCCTTGCTGATAAAAAAATATATACATACATACCCTTTTGTGCTCTCATTTTAAATTATTTACCACTGTTCCCTTCTGTGGAAACAGCACAAGTTTTCCGATGCCTAATACAGTCATTTCCTTAGTGTTAATGATTAATTTTCATATCACATCAGCATTGATAGGTGTAATTGGGGACATATTCTAGTAGTTAAAGGTGTTTCGACAACTAAAAAAAATGTACCTAGAAGATAAATTTTTGCCAATTGAACCTAAGTTAATATCCCACTTCTCATTGCCAACTAAATAATAATTAATATATGTGTCTATATCTATATATATAATTATTAATTACAAAGATTTGCATATCTGCTTGAAATGCTTATAATTCATTGGGTCCCACTTAATAAGTGAACCACCACGTGTATTGCTCCACATCCTGATCCAACGAGCAACAACCACGTGTTGAAAAGGCCACGTTGGCAGTGAGACAGGCATCATGTTATCAACACTTCAATTTAAGGATTGAACTTACTTATTACTCCTCAGGTACCGCAGTAACTGTACACTGAGTAAAAATCTAGACGATATTAAATATACATGGAGCAGGTTTGTAATTTCCCAACTTAGATAAATGTCATGTAAATTGTAATAAACCATATTAATCATTATATGGAGTTTAAAATAATAAAAAAAAGAAATAAAGCTAGTTAATTGTCAGCAGAATTGGTGGAGGGTCATAGACTACGAGTCAAGTTTTCATTGACGAAATGCCACGTGTCTAAGTCCACATGTGGGTCCCTTAAAGCATTTTGGATATCACCTCCCCCTCTTCCTTCCTCCTTCTCCTTCCTCTTTATATATACAGATATTATATATATATATATATATATATATATATGGTGTAACTCCATTTCTCCTCACAAAACCATCAATTCCGTAACTAAATTCCAACTTCTGCCTCTCCGTTTTTCTTCCTTTCTTATCAAAAAATAAAAATTCTTATGTCACTGCAACTTGCCGACTAACAACATTGCCTTTACACCATAAATACATATAAACCAAAACAGATTTATTAATATTAAGTTCAAATTTCTAAGCTTTAGGAAAATCTGATTTTAACCCACATTAAATGGGTAACGCTGACTATGAATGCCCGCACCTTGTTGCAGTTCCTCCGGGAAAACCATTTCTCACGTCGCTAAAATCAGGCGTAAAGGAGACACTTTTTCCCGATGATCCTCTTAGGCAATTCAAGAATCAGCCAACCTCTAAGAAGTTCATTTTAGGATTGCAATATTTTGTGCCAATCCTTGAATGGGCTCCTCGTTACACCTTCTCCTTCTTTAAAGCTGATCTTATCGCTGGAGTTACTATTGCCAGTCTTGCTGTTCCTCAAGGGATAAGTTATGCTGGCCTTGCCAACTTGCCTCCCATTATTGGACTATGTAAGTACAGTTTCTGTTGATTAATCATATTCTTTTCTTTTTCATATATCATAATTCTTAAACAAGAGAAGTTGATTTTCTTCATATTAATTTCTGAAAACGTGAAGTTATGGATTGGTGAATGTAGATTCAAGCTTTGTACCGCCATTGGTGTATGCAATGCTAGGGAGCTCAAAAGATTTAGCAGTGGGAACTGTAGCCGTGGCGTCATTGCTCATATCGTCCATGTTAGGGAAGGAAGTTAATCCTAATGAGAACCCTAAGCTTTACGTGCAGGTGGCTCTAATGGCCACTTTCTTTGCTGGAGTTTTTCAAGCCGCTCTTGGCTTTTTAAGGTCAGTTTGTCCAATCTCATGTGAAACATGACCACTGACGAATATAATAACTCTATCGAGTCGAAACCGATATATTTGTCTCTTAATGCACATATGGTGGAGTTCGATTCAGGAAGTCAGAAACGGTTCATTTTGTAGATGAAGACACAGAAAATAATATTACACTATGAACAATGGGCTGCATGCAGTTTTTGTAATTATATATGCATTATTTATTTATTATATTTTTTGTTTAATTGATTTGCAGACTAGGGTTTATTGTAGACTTTTTGTCTCATGCAACCATAGTCGGTTTCATGAGCGGTGCAGCCACAGTTGTTTGTCTTCAACAGCTGAAAGGAATTCTTGGGCTGGTTCATTTCACTCATGGTACTGATCTTTTTTCCGTTATAGAATCGGTTTTTAGGCAAACACATCAGGTAATTAATAATTAATTCTAATATTAATCTTTTAATTAAGTATATATGTGTTATTTTAACTGGATAGTGTAATGATTAATTATTGTTATATATTATGGTGGTGGTGGTCGCAACTTGCAGTGGAGATGGGAAAGTGGACTACTGGGATGTTGCTTTCTCTTTTTCCTCCTCCTTACTAGACACTTTGTAAGTTAAAGGTTATATCCTTTTTCATTTTCTAATGTAATTAATTAAGCTGTTAAATCATTTTCACCTTTCAGGTAATTAAGCTTGAACCATAATTAATTAATTAATTAATTAATTACAACAAATTTTAGGAAAATGTAAAATTTCCATGTCAGCCACCCTCTATTGCTGTAAAAAATAAAAAAGTAATTCCACTGACAAAAGTAATATTGGTGAAATATATATGTTTTTCTTAAAAAATAAGAATAATTTTATTTTAACTACTATTAATATGGAATGTTCAGTGTATTAGTCTGTTTATATTTGATTTGAGATCGATTGTGTGAAACGCAAGTCAAACATCAAGTGTAAGAAATTGAAGTAACCATCTACCGAACAACTCTTTTTGACATAATATTTTCATATTCTTTGACTTAAAGTCATAAAAACATATAATAATGATATGATCCTGACTAGCTAAGGTTGAATCAATTAATGTTTTTTGTTTTTTACTTTAATTAAGATTTCTATATTAATTTAATGTTGATATTGGCAAACAGAGCAAGAAAAAGCCATGCTTCTTTTGGATAAATGCTCTGGCGCCATTAACGTCTGTTGTTCTAGGAAGTGTCCTCGTCTACTTGACTCATGCTGAGAAACATGGAGTTCAAGTGGTAAGCTTTCAATTTCTATTAATTAAATTTTATTTTTTAATTCATTTTTATTAGCTATAAATAATCACTATTACACCAAATAACACTATAATTACCATCCCCACCTGCGCACGCAATTATATTTGTTGGATGGATTGTCAATTGGAGTTACTATGGATGTCAAGAAACCCACCTAATCCTGAAATTATTATAAGTAATAAAGCTCTTGATTTTGTGTTTTTTTTTTTTTTTGACTTGTTATTATAATTAATTAATTATTATAAACCAAATTTTAGCAATTCGATTTGTTGTTTTCTCCAGATTGGAAACCTCAAGAAAGGCTTGAATCCACCATCTTTACATGAGTTGGCTTTTGGGTCTCCGTATGTGATGACAGCTATTAAAACTGGAATTATCACTGGTGTTATAGCTCTTGCTGTAAGTCTCTCATTTCTCACATCACACTCCACTTCCACTCACATGTTCCCCAACACTCTTAACTTGTCTATATTGACATGTCACCGTCTTTTTTGTGGTAGGCTCCATATATAATTAAGAGTCGTAAAATATTGTAATTATCTTACTTAGATCTGGTATACGAATCCAACCAGTATTTATTTATTTATTTATTTTTTTGAGATGAGTGTATTTCTGGTCCATGGATGGACCGTACGTAAACCGAGAGCCTAGACAAATTAATCTTACTTTATAAGATTAATGATAAAGAAAGAGACTTGAAAGGTGGGTGTAATGGATATACAGGAAGGAATAGCTGTTGGAAGGAGCTTTGCCATGTTTAAGAACTATCACATTGATGGAAACAAAGAGATGATTGCTATTGGAATGATGAATATTGCAGGCTCTTGCACTTCTTGTTATCTAACAACAGGTACTTCAGCACAAGCCCATTTTGTTACTTAACCAAAATATATCTTCTTTTACTTGAAGAGAAATGGAGTGTCAGGATTTTTTGAAATGAAGATCTTGCACTGTCATACAGGGCCATTCTCGCGAACAGCAGTGAACTTCAATGCAGGATGCAAGACTGCAGTGTCTAACATAGTAATGGCAACAGCCGTTATGATAACGTTGTTATTTCTAACCCCGTTATTGTATTACACACCATTAGTGGTCCTTTCATCAATTATAATCTGTGCCATGCTTGGCCTAATTGACTATGAAGCTGCTATTCATCTCTGGAAAGTCGACAAGTTCGATTTTGTCGTTTGTATCAGTGCATACGTTGGTGTAGTATTTGGAAGTGTTGAAATTGGCCTTGTCATTGCTGTAAGTTATTACTCGTCTGCAATTTACAGTAGTTAATATATTTACATCAGAAAAATTTATAAGATATGAGCGTTACTTTTGAAATGCAGGTTTCTATTTCACTGCTGAGGATCCTCCTGTTTATAGCAAGGCCAAGGACTGTGCTTCTAGGAAACATCCCCAATTCCATGATTTATAGAAGCATGGATCAATACCCAATTGCTAATAGTGTTCCTGGAGTTCTCATTCTTCAGATTGATGCACCTATCTACTTTGCCAATGCTAACTACTTAAGAGAAAGGTACAAAATATAACCATAACTGTTGAACCAAATAGATCCTAAATTGTAAACATTTTAACAATTAGTTACTTAAATTAAACTGAGTACTTTCAAATAATTAATTTTCAGGATTTCAAGGTGGATTTATGAAGAGGAAGACAAGATAAAATCTACAGGAGGATCCACTTTACAATATGTGATACTAGATATGAGTGGTAAGTTTCTCATTTATTATTTCTTGAAAGTTTGGATTATAACATTAAATTATTTTTTCTAATATTTGAGCCCAATATATTTACAGCTAATGGTAGCATAGATACAAGTGGAATTAGCATGCTTGAAGAAGTTAAGAAGAACACTGATAGAAGAGGTCTCAAGGTACTTACAGATTAACCTATATTCATATTCATTACTATATAATATGCAATTTGCTTATTGAGTTCTTATAATTACTGGTTATGTTCTTGTTAATGTAGCTTGTACTGGCAAACCCGCGAAGTGAGGTGATCAAGAAGCTGGAAAAGTCGAAATTTATCGAAGCAATTGGTCAGGAATGGATATATCTTACAGTAGGAGAGGCAGTAGCAGCATGCAACTTCATGCTGCACTCATGCAAATCAAATTCAGTAACAGTTGATCAGTTCGATGCACAATATAATGTTTGATATGGATATGTGAAACTTCAAAGGCAGGAAGGAATAATAGGGTCAAATTTGGATGATGGGTAGGTTCAACAACTATGTGGTGAAGGTTTTACCCGGTGAAGCAGCCATCTATAATCCATTTGACTGATCCTGAAGTGGATTAACAGAAGATGGGTCTTTTGGGGGAAGAAAAGGTGGTCTCTGAAAGTCAAGTTACAGATAGAGATGGGTGGTTCTTATCTTGTTGACTTACTTGTACCTCCAAACGAGGATATTTAAAATCAGTAGCACAAGAAAATGTATCCAGTGACGGAAGAATTTGAAATGATATTCTCGTTTATTTCCACAGGACAGTCTGACTGCGTCAAAATCGTGTTGTTATGGTGGTAAACGACGAGAATACTGACCAAAAACTCATTTCAATAAAAACCACTTCTGAGCAAAAATCTAACAGCTTAATTTCTCACTTTAAAAATGATAAAATCACACTAAATTTTAGCCGTAAACCATAAATTCATCCTAAACTCTAAAAATAGTATACTATAGACCATAAAACTCTAAACTTAAATTCTAAATCCTAATAAAATCCTAAAAATGTAAAAACTCATACACCTTGTTTAGACTGGATTCATAATCCCACTTTTGAAATAGATCAATAAAAGTGTTACTTTTTTTTAAAGAAATATATAGATAATAATACTTTATCATTCTTTTTCAGTACATAGTTAAAACTACCCTCATGAGTTTGATCGAGGCTATATACGTAATTTGTCAACACCGTCATTAGTCGCAGATGTGATGTTCCATCAGACATATGATAAAGAAATGGACCCTTCATGCCACTTGGACAACAGTTGGGATCCACCACTTTGATCAACAGACTCCATAACCTGAAGCCACCAATTGATGAAAAATCAATTAAAAATGCATATTTATGAATGATTGGCAATTGCACCGGTATTGACTCATAGTACCATAGCAAAGCACAGAAGAGAGCACAGAGACATTATAAAAAGTTAAAAATTGGCGAATGAGACTATTAATATAGGTATAGAATAATTTTGAGCATTCTCCAAAGGATACGCAATAGTACAGGAAAAAAAAAATCAGAAGTCAAAGTTTAGTGTGAAGCAAGCAGGTGTAAGATTCTACAATATGGATGTTAGCTCTTCACGCCAAATCCTCCTTGCCAAATGCCAATACAATACAAGTACAGTGAACCAACAAAATGAGTATCCAGAAATGTAATGATAACTTAAAAACCCGAATAATCTTGAGAAGAGGTCAAAAATCGAATACACGCACACTGTGGCAGACAAAATGCACCTTCTTGAAAGTGCATACAACCTCTAGCCAGCAGCTCCGATAATGAGTGAAGGCAAAATATGGGCCTGGTGTTTTCTTGTCTTTTTCTTATGCAACCCTTCCTTCAAAGTGCGCATTCTATTTCCTCTGGTAGACCAAAGAAAAGCCATGTGAATGCGCTAAGAATTTGGCAGCTTCAGTTTGAACAAGCGTGGAAGTACTTCATGTACACTAATGTCTAGAGTCTCTGGATCTCTGAAAAGAGGGATGAACCATCAATTGATCATAAGAGAAAAGACGCAAAATGCCATTTTCTGAGGAGATGATCGCTCTAAATGCAAGGATTTCTATGGTATTTTAAGCATCAGCATGATAACAGATCAATGGAACAAGCATATTGAGGCTTGAGGATTTTTCTTTAAAATTGAAACTCATTGAAGTAAAAGCCAATCACCACCTCATGAAGAATTATCGAGTTTGAAACAACAAAAATTCTATCTGCTACAGTAGCAGACACCATCTTAATGTATGTTATTTTAGAAAGCTAGAATAATTCTGCTAATTATTGAAAGATGATAATTTGACCTTAATGCAATTATGCCAGCAAACGTTGAGTAGTACAGCAGATATGTCTTCTTATCATTTACACCTAATTTACCATCTACAATACCCGAGTGCTTACCTACTACCATGCATGCTTTTGTAATAGATAACAATGAATGCACACAAGAGCAGAGGTGAAACTGAATAGAAAGTTGAGCATGGAACTGAGAGAGACAAACCTGCAGAGTGTTTGCCCCTTCTCATTGGAACTAGGAATAAACCATAATTTTCGCAAGAAAGGTGACTCAAATTGAACAAAGAAGCCATCATGTTGTCCATGCTTCCACTTCCTTGATCCCTGACCTTTCCAAACCTGCAAAGTATATGCAATCAGTGAGAAATAGCTAAATTGAAAACACATGCCAAAACAGAATCAAACAACTAAATGCCCTGGACTTCTATGTCATTGCATCCCGATAACTACAGATAAGATCTAGACAACAAGCAACCACTGATCCAGAAAACCTAAACCAGACCATAAAGCATAAGACTTCAAGGCAATGGAAACAGACTAATAATCATGTTAGCATATAAATATAGATAGAGTTCAAGGCACTGTTGAACTTTGAATGTATAGTAAAACATCTAACAGACCTTGCCAACAAATCTCTTAATAATTCACATAAGAAATTCTATCTATTAATGTGACAAGCCTTTATATCAGTCACACTAATGAAGAAGTGAAATATTACCTGTGGGTAAGACATGATACTTTTTGGTACCACTAAGCAAGCTGCTTTTGAGAAAGACTCCTCAGCATATTGCCGCAGAAATGTGAAACAGCTGCTGTGTGTATGGGGTGATTCAAAGGCCTGCAGAAAATGTAAAGCCAATTAAAAGCAATACAAGAACTTCACTCATATACAAACGATAAATGATGAGATGAGAAATACAAAGATGTGAAGGAGTAGAATCCAAACGTTTGATAGCAAATACCTTATCAATATTGACCATTGGAGCATACTTGTCAGTTTGTGTCTTTTCCTTATCAAGAAGAAAATAGACTCTAGGATCAACTTTGGAAGTGTCATGCCACGATTTTACAGCTGCATCCATTGTCTCAACAAGGAAAGAGAAGATTTCTTTCCAACATTCTTCAGATTCAATCTTTTCAGACTGAAGAGAAAAAAAAAAAAGAAAACACAGATTAGTCCTTCACAATGACAGCAGTCAGAATATGAAAACTGAAAGCATCTGACGTAGTTTAGCTAATTAACCTTCCATATGGAAAGGAAAGAGTAAGGACACAAAGTAGAGACATCCAGATTCAAGAGTACAAATTCAAAATTACAGTTGCAAAATGAAAATAATAATAATAAAAAAGAGAGAACCATTTTCAAAGATGCACCTTATATTCTTATAAAAATGTTAAAATATAAGAAAAAGGGTGTAAATTCATAGTTAATTGCTTACACACGCACCATTTCAGATTTCAATTTATCCAAATGCTTGGCCATGTCAACATTAGATTTTATGCTCTCTACTTCTTGAGCTCGTTTTTTCTCTTTCACCAATTGGGATATTCTCTTAATCTTTCTTGATACCTCAGTGCTTTGTGGATTGTACTGTAATGCTGTTTGGAAAGCTTCCAAGGCCTAAAATTATATTCACAGAAAACATATCAATAGAACTAAACCAAAACCTTATGCTCTAGCACAGAGAGCAGCCAAAAAAAATTTCAAGAGTACAAGATCTTCAGACATACATCATCATACCGTTCCATGGCCTCTAATACACACCCTTTCCTGAAATACCCCTGGAGGTAATCAAAATGGAAAATGTAAAGAACAACCTGGGAAAATCAAGTGCGAGACATGCAAAGAAAATTATGCACGTTTGATGCTTGGTCACCTTTTCCCATTGGGGGTTCAATGTGATTGTTGTCTCAGCATCAGCAAGAGCTTTACTAAGCTTAACCAAGTGCAAAAATGCCGCAGCCCGGTTGCTGGAAATGAATAAAAATTAAGCAGTGGAAGTTACACCAGAACAATGTATATTAACAAAAAGACGTGTGAAGTAAAACAATATATCATACAAGGAAGGATCCACCTTCATAAATTTATTCACATTTAGATAGAAAAATTCAGAACACTTATAATTATTACACAACCAAGCCAATTCCCACAAAACTTTTGTGCCTTTCTCGAGTGTTAAAGATCAAGGACAATAAAACTAACCTTGAAAACAGCAGTGACACATGAGAATTAAGAACCCAATTAATTAAGATTCCAAAATTAAAGCAAATAATCTAGGTGCTAACATTAATTAACACATTGCCCACTGCATTTTTTGCACATGTAGCTCAAAATGATAAACTGTAGTGAGAACAGTGATTCAATCAAGTCAAGTACATTGCATGTCACAAATATGGGGCTTGGCATGAAAGTTAGTTCAAAATCAGCAAGGCATTCACCTATTCCTATTATTTTCTATAGTCATACTTATTGCAATATGTTAGATGTTAAGAAACCTCATAAAATTGAAGCTTTCTTCTAAATTCAATAGGCTTTTTGAAGTTGAAGTAGATACAATACAATTATAATAGCACATTTGCTTTCCATTAAAAATTTTAATCAGTTATATAGATTGACCGCTGACATAACTTGAATTAGTCACCCCCCACATTCCAATTGTATGAATTAACAATGCAAAACTTGACCAAATAGCCATCAATACCATACTCCAGTGTCTCTGATTTCAAAAGGGCCCCTTTTTCCCCTATGTTCCCTCACTAGCAGAGAGGGTACTCATGATAGTATCAGACTGACTATTCCAATTCTTAAATTGAATTTAAGGACAGTTCATCCAATTAACAAAGCCAACTAGCTGACAGTCTAAGCTTGATCTCGGTGGCAAAATGCCTTGAAAATAATTGAAACAGCCATAATCCACAGCATATATCCTAACTCAGCTTAGTTCTCGACAAGTTCAAAGCATCGAACTTTCATCCAAAAACAAATTTAAAAAAAAAAAAGCCAAAACAGAATGCTAGGAGAATAACCAATTGAAACAATCAATCTAACTCCGTTGATAACCAATCAATATTGTCATTTGACAAACATTCGAAAAACTAACTTTTTTTTAAAACAAAATAAAAAAAAGGAAAAACCCTAATTTAGCTCACTTACCTATAGAGAGTGGGATTGGAAGGGTCAAGCTTAATGGCTTGAGTGTAAAGAGCAGCAGCTTTAAGAAAGTTCCCTGCTTTGAAGAATTCATTACCTTTATCTTTCAATGATACCTCCTCCCCACCAGTGCCTCCTGTGGAGGCTCCCGCAGCTGTTGCCATTGGTACTGAATAACGAAGAAGATCGAATTGACCACTCACAAGCGAATGTTGCTTTTGGAGTATAATTTGCTAGGGCTTATCAGAGACCTTGTGTTGAGGGTTTTTGCGCTGAACTCTTTGAGGTATGTTTAGTTTGTACTAATTATCGATACTTACAGAAGTGTACAAGTGATTGAAGCAGAAAGCTCCTTCGCCTTCGCGGGGGTGTGCAATGTGGAATCCTGACCGTTAATTTGCAAATTACGATCTCATCAGTGTCGTTTTACAAAATGAATTGCCTTATTGAGCTGTCTATTTTTCGTTTTCCAAATACCAGCCTTCCCTTATAAGCGACAGGTCCAAAAGATGTCGTTCGACCAGTCGCATGGTTCGAGAAAAACAGTAAGTCTGTCATCACACGCCTTCTGTCGAAACGACATCAAGACAATCACTAGCTTTTTTTTTGTCACCCATAAGATCTCATTTCATGTTTAATCCAAATATACAATCTATTGTTTATTTTTTTTTATACTTATAGGAGATATAAAGACTCGAGACACGTGTCTGTTTAATGATTGGTTTCCTCCTGGAGACAGAGAGGATTTATTATTTATTTTTATAAACGTAATGAAAAATATCCTATATAACTAATAAAATAAAAATTAATTTTTACCATATATAGATGATAGCGGAGAGCTGGCTCGCGATTTCAATCCTATAAATTTGAGAATACAAAATTTATCCCGGGAAGCACAAATATGCCATTTGCAAAGCCAGCTCCTTGGAATGACCAAAGTCCTAGCCGTTGCTAGTCCTCTTGAAACCAACTATAAACTAATTTGCACTAACCAACTTCCATCTTTGATTCCCAACTACTACTCAGGCTTATATTAAGTAACTCAAGAAATTATAGAGTTTAAAGTCACAGATAAAACATAGAAAGAGACTATTAATTAATTAATTAATTAAACAATCAAAATCAAGTCTATGAATATGTTTTTTGGGGTGTGGTTGCTTCTTGTTAATCAATTCTCTAATTCAATTGATTAATAGTTCTGATTATGTCATCGTCAAATATAAAACAGAATACTAAATGAAAATACATTAGAAGCATTTTTGAAGACCTTAAAGTCTTGTAAGAAAGCTGACATTTGCCTTATGATTTGGTCCAAAGAGTTTGGTAAATTGACTTTTAGAATTTCTTTTTCTTTTATTGCAATCAGCAAGCCAAAATTTAACAACTCTTTCTTTTTTTTTTTTAAATACAAAAACAATTTCTGAAGATATAAATAGCTTCTCTCTGGCCTTCCTACATTTCTTGCATGGCATTTATATAATTATTTGGTTGCTTCCTTCGTTAAATTATTCCTTTCTTCTTCATGAGCTTTTAATAATTTTTTCCCTTCATCCAAACAAGAAATGGCCCTACTCTATAATGTTAGCAGGTCTTTGAGTGCAAGTGGAATTAAATTAAAAACAAATGTTACCATCACAAACAGAATAAGATCTCAGAAAACGAAATTAAGTGCATCCATCAGTAGTATATACTCGAATTGAATGAATCAACTCTCCTTGCCAGCTCATATCCACCGCTTGATTATCATCAAACCACAAAATTTAATTGTGTTTGTGGCGTATATACATTGTACACAGGCCTTGTGTTGTCTCATGTCTCTATCATAACTTAATTCATAAATACAACATATCAGCATATATATATATAAAGATATATTTGTTAAAGATTTGGACAAAGGCCGTATTCTATTAATCATCTTTGCGATTTAAGCGTGTGTATATTAAATTTAATTTGTATTTATATAATCACTTGTATATATAATATGATCATCTACTTCTAATGAGTCAATTTTAAAAATACAAACCTAGCTAGCTAATCTTTAAATTCCTAATATTAATTATCGTGCTTGGATTTGTTTATACAGTAATTGATTTCGATTTTCTCACAATAAGTATGCATTTATTCAGTTAATTATATGTTTATTCTTGCTAAATCAATTTATTTATATTTTAATAATGGTTGGACAAAGCGTGTATTAATCATTTTTCGATTAATAAAAAAAGATCCAGTACAGTACTTACTCATGCAATTCTAAAGATTCTAATGTTCCAAAAGTTCTAAATAAGCACCAACTGCTGATGATTTGCATAATCTTGGATGATAAGACTTAATTATGGATAACCAAACGTTAACTAGAACAGGTTCTTCCTTCTATATGTGATTTGGACACGTTCAAATTCACTCAGAAGAAAAAACACTTCCATGGCCCCCCAAAAACACAGTCAATTATAAATCTATCCTTAAAAGGGTATATTGAATAGAGTCGGAATTGGATTGGCAAACTTTTTTTTATTCATTATTAATAATATTAATTCTTTTTCCCGATAAAAAAAAATGTAGCACTCTTCACTGAGGAAAAGAAATAAATTGTTTTTTTTTTTTTAAATTGTCGAATAGGTAGACTCATACATATGTATTTCTAACCTCAATTTGGTAAAATATTACTTTTTTCTAATGTTGGCCACTAAAATGACAAAAATGCAAGAACCGCGTTTTTGGTAAGTATGAGGCACCAAAGTCTCTCCAAACAATGCATATATATTGCATGAAGGAGGTGCAAATTAAATAGAAGAAATTAGATTAAAATATAAAAATATTTACGTAACCAAAAGAGACGAGGAACAATCTTGTGAGCTTCTCCATCAAGAAAGTCAAATTATTTAAATGTGAAATATCTCTGTATTCCATTAAATAATATATATTTCCTAAATTAATAAAACACACATGGAAAATAAATATATATAATCAGAAAAGTCTTAATTATTTTTAAATACAAATTGTTTTATCACTGATAGGACCATAAGACCTTCTTCAAGAAAACCACATATAAATAACTATCGATCCTCTCTTTCCATAAGCATTAAACTGCAAAAAAAACATATCTCATTAAAATCGCTAGTTTGATGAAATTTTCTTCTCCAAAATGATCAAGAACGCATATCTAACCCTAATCCTTTTTTGGGGCATCTTGATAATTTTATTCTCGTCTAAACCTTCTCTTCAAGCTTCTGATTATAATTCTCCTCCATTAATCCAAAACCCTAGACTCTTAAATGCTTACATAGCTCTCCAAGCTTTGAAACACTCAATCACATCTGACCCTAAAAATTTTACCTCAAACTGGTGTGGCCCAAATGTTTGCAACTACAGAGGAGTTTATTGTGCACCAGCACCAGATGACCCTAAAACCATAACAGTTGCAGGTATAGACCTAAACCATGCAGACATTTCTGGTTCATTACCGGAAGATCTTGGCCTCTTAAAAGACTTAGCTCTCTTTCACCTCAACACTAATCGCTTTTGTGGGACCATCCCCGATAGTTTTCGCCATCTTCGTCTTCTCTACGAGCTTGACGTCAGTAACAACAAATTTAGTGGAGAATTTCCTTCTGTTCTTCTTTCTTTACCTTCACTGAAGTTTCTTGATATTAGATTTAATGAATTCCGAGGCAATATCCCTTCGAAACTGTTCGATCTAAAACTCGACGCACTTTTCATCAACAACAACAAATTCAAGTCTTCCTTGCCTGAAAATTTTGGAAATTCTCCGGTTTCAGTCATAGTCTTAGCTAATAATGACATTTCTGGTTGCCTTCCTTCGAGTTTGACTAAAATGTCAAAAACCCTAAACCAGATAATCCTATCAAACGTGGGATTGAATGGTTGTCTGCAAGCGGACATAGGGTTGTTAAACCAAGTCACAGTTTTTGATGTAAGCTTTAATAAGCTTGTGGGTTCATTGCCAGATTCCATAGGAGAAATGAAAAAGTTGGAGCAGTTAAACGTGGCACATAACAAACTATCCGGAGAAATACCAGAGAGTATATGCTTATTTCCTAAGTTGGAGAATTTCACTTACTCTTATAACTATTTCTGTACCGAGCCGTCCGTTTGTCTCAAGTTGTCGGCTAAAGATGATCGGAAAAACTGCTTACCTCATCGGCCAATGCAACGATCGCCTGAGGAATGCAAGGCATTTTATTCTTATCCTGTTAATTGCAATGCATTTGAGTGCTCACCTAGAAGTCCACCACCTCCACCTCCACCTCCACCTCCACCTCCACCTCCACCACCACCACCACCCCCACCGCCACCTCCTCCACCACCATCACCTCCGCCGCCACCATTGCATCACTATTATCACTATCCTTGAACAAAGTAGAGATTAACTTAAAAATAAAAATATTTGATTTCTTGAACGTGGTCCATCCCTTCAGAGGAAAAATGGGAAATGCATAATCGTAGAGATAATCATACCCTTTTTTTTCTCTTTTTTAAAACTGTTTGGCTTTTATGTTCAACTTTCTGGATAGAAATGAAAATTGTCTGACTTTTCTTGTTCGTATGTTTGTGCATAATTTTGGAAATAATAATAAATAAATTACAGAGTTTCTTCTTGGCTAAGGTATCAATTTGCTTATATACACAGTTCGAACAATGACATTTTTGTTGAGAGGTTTCGAGCAGTCCAAGAATGGTTGCTTTCTTGTATTAGTGGGTTAAAATAATTATGCTTATGTCCTGGTCCTAAGCAACGTAGGTTGGCTACCTAATTTGTTTTTTTCTCAGGAATCACACAGCATTAATCTATCTAGCTTGCTATAATTTTTTTTCATTTATTTTTTTATATATGCATAAGAAATTCTTAGAGATCATTTGGATCCATATGGAAATTATGGCTTAAATTTGTATTTTACAGGCTCAATTTGATATTAATTGATCAAATTTCAACTCCCAAGTCTCTCTCCATCATTAACTACTAAACAAAAAAAATAAGAATTCAGCTCGAATTTAAATTGTCATTCTGCAAATTCCTAGTTCCATCAACCACTTGAACTATGCCCCACATACTTAAATGATTCTTTTTGGTCTTTAATTATACGTTATCTAAGTCCACTAGCCCAGCGAATTTCGATTCTCGCAGACAAATTCACAAAGGAACAAAACTTTTATTTTTGAGTATTTAAAAAAATTTCATACTCGAATGATTAAATCTTAAAACCTGCATTGAAAAAAAAAAGAAAGTCAGCCTTCAATCTTCAGATTGATGTTCTTACCTTGTCGCCTCCGCCTACTAGATTGAATATAGTAAAATCAAATTTGATTTAAACAAGACCAATTAATACAGCCTCCTACCTACTTAATAATGGAATTTTAGAATATGTGAGTTTAATTCTACTTTTAATCGAGAAATTATTGAATTAAGCATCACAAGTAAATTTCTTAATTATTGCTAATTGAATCAAGAATCGACAAAAAATTTCGGATCAACGGATGATGATAGGTTCACTCTTGAAAGAATACATAAAAAAATAGTATTATTCCCAAATAATGCAAAATAGAAATATAGTGTTAAGAGTATACGAACACTTATGGATTTTCAATTTATTTCACATATTTATCCTGTGGAAGTATATATTTGTTTGAATTCTTATGAGTTTTGATTGTTTTTCATATATTTTATAATTATTACTTTTAACACCCCAGAATTTTTCTATAATCCGATTTTTTTTCTTTCTTTCTCATATTTATCCTCCAACCCCTGAAATTTTCGAAATTAAAATGTTGCGTCCTTCATGCGGAATTTATTACATATAGGTCCAACAAAATTTCCATTTTTCCGCCAATGTTATTAAAATATTACATATTATTGCAATAAACCTTGTGATGGAGCAGTACCGAGCCCAACTCTGGTTTCCTGATCAAATCAAGAGCCTGCTTTTGGATTAACAGAATAGAAACAAATGGCTTATAATAAAAATGGGGCTGAACAATGGGCTTCAACAAATATAGCCTGAGTTGTGAGAAACGACTCAGTCTGCCATAGATGTGGGGATGACAAAGAAATGTTTCAGTCATTTCATTTTGGGATGGAAGCAACCCATACTCATTTAAAATTTTTTTAAGTATCCGAAACCCATTTAAATACATATTTAGTTACCTTTATATATGAATCTATTGATAATTTTGTTATCTTAAACGCTCCAAATTCATTTATTTTTTCGAGTCGGTGATTAATTAAGAAATAATTAAAAGTTCTTTATAATGTCATTTCATAATTGCAGCGGAAATTTATCTTTTTTCGATAAGCTCAGTTATAAGAAAAAAAAATCATCCAAACTATCATTAACCTGAAACAAAAAACCTATTGGTTTTGAATAACCAATTGTATATCCATCATAACAATATAAAGCTATTAAGGAAATAATAGACCATTATAGCAATGTCAGATCAGCTTTTAAAGCTTACCTGCTCTACAACAGTATCACATTAATCTCGACAGTATATACACCTAAAGGATGGTCCTGACAAATTAGGAAACTAATGTTTATGGGAGGAAAATGCCAATGGCAGACGCATCTTTCTTTTTTCTGCCTTCTCAAGAATATATTACTCCATGTCATGCAATTCCCGTCCCCCTCTCTTTATACACGATTAAATACTGTCGGTTATATCATGCAGTACTGTTAAAAACATTTTAGTTAAAAGTTCATTCAATTTCTTCAATCTCACCTCATTTTATATAATTTCTATCGATTTCTCTAATCTCGACATCAAGATTTTAAAATTTTCAGTTTTTGTCAGTGTAATTTAGGTCTTTTGGGGTCACTACAGTCCTTGAGTGGTCGTTCAGATGGCATTTTTCATTTTTATTTTTTGGGTACAGAAACGGATAATCTTAGATGGCAACTTGAACTTGATGTGCAGTTTCTTGAGAGTAGACAGTCACAACGTGTTTGCAATAAAGACATTAAATTTGAAGGCTCTTTCACGCTTCCATCTTATCTCTTCTTTATTTATTACACTAATGGAACCCTAGCTGGCTAGCCAGATGTACAGCTCTTCATTGTTGAAACACATATGTCAAGACCAATTAGTTCAGCTTCAACAATAATCAATTCTTGTTTCTAATCGATAATTTGAGCCAATAATAATGTGCTATTGTGCATGTATTTTCATTTTAATTCCCAACCACCAAGAGTTATTGATGTTCATAATCTGGGATGATATCCATGTGGACATAACCAACCCTAATTTAAAACCCTTACCCACTCACATGAATGCTCTTATGATTTTTGAATTGCTTGGATTCCAATTTGATAGGGACATCATTTAGCATCAACCTCTATTTTGATAATTTGATCTCGATCCTGCTGTTCTGCATTTTAGTAATAACCATGTTTCTATCAAAATGAAATGTGAAAATGCAGTTGTGATTGAATCTTATAAAATTATTTCGTTTTAAAGAAATGTATAAGTGTTCTTGAGATATAAAACTGTAGGGTGATAATGAATCCTTTATAAAAAACAGATAATCGATAAAGATATAAAATTAAATTTAGCATGTGTCTTTTTTGTCAAGTATATTCTTAAAATTTGTAAATACAATACCAGTTATTGAATCATATAGTGAACATATATACCAATGACATGACTTGACACGAAGATCAAATCAGAAAATAATATAAATCTAGAATTAACACTAAAATATAATTAAAAGAAGATTTATGATTTTGGTCACCCATAATGCATGGAAGTCAACTAATATTCAATCCCCCATTTGTTCTCCACTAATCCAAATTTCCCTTTGAAAAACAAGAACAAAATAAAATTATTAGATATTATCTTGATTTTAAGCCTAATCATGCCAAACATTATTATTTATTATAATCACTAACTCTTGCATTATCCCACATTATATATAACCTTTTCAAGGACATGAAAATCACATAACCAAACATCATCACTCTTTCTCCTTGATGGAGAAATCATGGCATCTTAGTCTAGCCGTAACATGGCTTGTTCTCAGTATCGTCTTGTTCCTCTCCAAACCATCTTACCAAGATGACATTTTTCCATTTCCTTCTTTCCCCATCCTAAACCCTAGATTAATGAAAGCTTACATCGCTCTTCAGGCTTGGAAACTTGCGATCACTTCTGACCCCAACGGCTTCACTGCCAATTGGTATGGTCACAATGTCTGCAATTACACTGGTGTTTACTGTGCGCCAGCCCTAGATGATCCTCACATTTTAACCGTCGCCGGAATCGACCTCAATCACGCAAACATCGCCGGATATTTGCCGGAAGAGCTTGGCCTTCTTAAAGATCTTGCTCTTTTCCACTTAAACTCTAACCGTTTTTGTGGTATGATTCCTGCAAGCTTTATCCATCTTCATCTTCTTTACGAGCTTGACGTTAGTAATAACCAATTTCGCGGTCCATTTCCCTGTGTTGTTCTTTATTTACCTTCCTTAAAATATCTTGACATTAGATTCAATCAATTGGACGGCAAGATTCCTGAACAGGTTTTCGACTTACCACTCGATGCTCTTTTTCTTAACGACAACAAATTTGAATCATCCTTGCCGGAGAATTTAGGTAATTCTCCGGTGTCAGTTTTTGTATTGGCTAACAGTAAGGTTAGCGGTTGTATTCCTCCAAGTTTGGCAAAAATGGCGGCGACACTTGAAGAGATTGTTCTTTCAAATTTGGGATTAACAGGTTGTTTGCGGCAGGATATAGGGGTACTAAAAGGATTGAAAGTTCTTGATTTAAGCTTTAACAAGTTATCAGGTTATCTGCCGGAGTCTATAGGAGAAATTAGGAATTTGGAGCAACTAAATGTTGCACAAAATAAATTGTATGGTCAGGTTCCGCAGAGTATTTGTTCTTTGCCTAACTTGAAGAATTTTACGTACTCGTTTAATTATTTCTCCGGCGAGTCTCCTGTGTGCCTCCGGCTGCCGGCAATTGATGATCAGAGAAATTGTGTTCCATCTAGGCCTTTCCAGCGATCTCCTGAAGAATGCAGGTCCTTTTACGAACATCAGAGAGTTAATTGCGGTGCCAATAAATGTCCACAAAGCTAGAAGTCTTCCGCCGGTATGTCACTCCTCCACCACCACCAAAGCCACTGCCACCGCCACCGCTGATCCTTCCCCATTATCAACTAGTTCATTGACACCTCATCACAACAGAAATAGTTAATAAAAACAAATTAATTAATTACTAGTACAATTATTTACTTTAGTATTTTCCATATTAGTAAAAGCTATTTAGTGCATATCTGTACAAGGTTAATTAAAATTTTCTTGTTAGTATATTTACGCAATGACATGATTCTTGTCAACACATGTCCTTAGGTAGTATTTTGATTTGAAGAAAAGTATTTCTAATCATGTATAGAAAAACAAATAAAATAATAATATTTTTTAATTTTTTATTAGCTTAGTATATGAAGCCATCGGATGTAGGTAAATATTTTTCAATAAGCATCATATTTTTCCCTTATAATGCTAATTAAAGTCAATTACCTTAATAATATGTAGAGAGGGCTAAGGTAGGGCTCATAGTTGATGGGCTGGGTTTCAAACTTAGGAATCTGAACTTGGAAAGGACATGGTTGAACTTGGGAACCCAATGAATTTACTATGATATTCGGCCCATTCGCGTTCATAAAACGACGCCGTTCAACTTATTCATGAATAACAAATTTACCCTTCAACATTATTCAAAAGTGCTAAACTACCCTCAAGGTACAACAGATAGAAGCACAACGTGGAATCAGCTAAACCTATTTAACCCACACAGAAAATAGGGTTTTGTCTTTGAAAGGGTTTGCGCTTAGCCGTCTTTGTGTTACTTCCCTTCTGCATTTAAAGCTGTCCTTAGCTTCTCCACTCCAATAACAATGGCCGTCGGGTACACAGCGTGCTCTCTCTTTCTCTCTCTCTGGACTTTGCAAATGAGTTGATTTGTAATTTGGATTTGTTGTTGTCGCTGTGCAGGAAGAACAAGAGGATTTCGAAGGGAAAGAAAGGTGGCAAGAAGAAGGCGTGAGTCTTACTTTGAATTTATCTCTCAGTTTGTTTTTTAACTTTAATTTTTCTAAAAAATTCCTTTTTTGATGGATTTTGGAATCGCTTATTTCATTTTGTTTTTATTGGATAGTGCGGATCCATTTGCAAAGAAAGATTGGTATGAGATTAAGGCTCCTTCTGCTTTCTCTGTTAAGAATGTGGGCAGGACTCTTGTTACCCGAACTCAGGGTACCAAGGTTCGTTTTAGTTCTGTTTGAATCTTTACTTATGCTGGTGCGAATTGTTTATTTTCAGTATTATGTCATATTTATATCTGGATTAGAATTACTTTATTGAATGATTGGCAATATGATATTATTCACAGATTGAAACACAATCTTTATGCGAAGATTCAATCTTTGAGTCGACCTTTCTATAATGTGGGTTCCATTTCATCTTTAGAAACTGAACTTTCGACAATCGTTAATCCAAAAAGTGCCATATGTGAAATGGTTTACTTTTGTGCTATTATGCATTTTGTTTGATATTGAAATTATTTTTTCTGAATTTCTTTTTCTTTTTAAATTGTATTGTGCAATCTCCCACTAATCTTCTTCCAATATTTTATTCATATTCTCAACGCTTCCCCTTGTTATATATGCTAGTTTATTTTCAGTTGTGACTCATTTCTTTTTGTAGTAACTCGCAATAACGACGCATTCCTCTTTATCACCTAAATAACTTAATAGCATATTTCAACCATATTATGTGGTGTAGTATGAGCAGTGTGTATGGGTCTTTATACTTATAAAAGGCTGTTACTTCTTTAATGCATACCATTCATATAAGCAATTAAGCATGTTTCTTTGAATGCCTACAAGTGATGTACATGTCCAAATTCTTATTGCTATATAATTCTATTGTTATAATAGATTGCTTCGGAAGGACTCAAACATCGTGTTTTTGACATCTCACTGGCTGATCTTCAAGGTGATGAGGATTATGCTTTTAGAAAGATCCGGTTGAGAGCCGAAGATGTTCAAGGGAGGAATGTATTGACAAATTTTTGGGTATGATATACATAGTCGAAATTTTATATGCTCTTAACTTCTTATTAGTATCTGTTGACCATTTGAAACAATTTGTTCTTTTCTTTTTCTTATTTTCCATTCATGGTGCATGATATAGGGAATGGATTTTACAACAGACAAGTTAAGATCTTTGGTGAGGAAATGGCAAACTTTGATTGAAGCTCATGTGGATGTGAAGACAACAGACAACTACACTTTGAGGATGTTCTGCATTGGGTTTACCAAGAGAAGACCAAACCAAATTAAGAGGACTTGTTATGCCCAATCCAGCCAGATTAGACAGGTAAAGCATTACATTGCTTTCAAGTTGAAAGCTCAAATTCTCAATGTCCTTAGTTTGTAGTTGCTTTTATGTGACAAAACCTGCTTTTATTTTGCCAGATACGCCAAAAGATGAGGGAGATCATGACAGCCCAAGCAACATCTTGTGATCTGAAGGAGTTGGTACGCAAGTTTATTCCTGAGATAATTGGCAAAGAGATTGAAAAGGCAACTTCAAGCATCTACCCTTTACAAAATGTCAATGTTCGGAAAGTTAAGATTTTGAAAGCTCCAAAATTTGATCTTGGAAAGCTTATGGAGGCATGTCTTTTGCTCTTTTGTTTTTTTCTCTCTTTTGAAGTATTTTGAAGGAAAGTACTTTTCTTTCTTTCTTTTGAATTCTGATGGTCTATCCATGCTATGCAGGTTCATGGAGATTATTCAGAAGATGTTGGTACGAAATTGGAGAGGCCTGCTGATGAAACAATGGCCGAGGCCCCTGCCGAAGCTGCTGCATCAACTTGAACTGATTTTTGTATTTGCAATTTATTTATTTTGTAGGTCTTTTTTTAAAAAAAAAAAGAAGGAAAATTACGCTGCAGTCAAAACATTGCAGTACATTTTTGAATTATAATTGAGATCGACAGTTCTGTTGAGGTCCTCTTTTTGGCATTTTTATTCAAATAGTCAATTGCTTTGTCACCAGAAAACTTGAATCCATTGAAATTTTTATTTCCAATTTTATCATTATTATTATTATTGACTCCCTCCTTCGCCTTTGAACAGTATACTAAATTGTTTTAGAATTATAAAGTAAACCTTCAAATCAATTCTTTTGTTGATTTTAATTAATCACTTGGTTTTTTTTTTTTGATTGAGACATAATTCGCTTAGTGATGAAAAAGAATGAGAAGAAAATATTTTTCATTAATATGCTATAAAACCTCACTGTCCTAATAAAAAAATTAATAATAATTATCAGGTAATTAGATAATATTATAGAGAAATATTTTTTTCTTTCTTTGAAGGCAAAATGATTGGAAGACACCAGAAGGGAATATGCAATGTTAGCCAGACAAGCCAAATTAAGAGACAAGTGGTAAATAAAACAGGAGCACATGGGGATGGAAGAAATACAAAACCCAAATATTATTATGGCTTTTGCTTTTGAAATGTGACAGATGGTGGGGATGAAATTACATTATTTACAAAACCCAGCAAACTCCTTTTCAGGTTTCATACAAAATGCAGTAAATAGATTTTTCAGAATCTTAATTTGTCATTTGTATAGCTAATAGCTGGCTCCTCCTCTACTACCAAACAGAAACACAATACAACATCTTATCTTTTGGGTTGGGGTCCATTTGCTTATTGCTTCTCTCTCTTTCTATGTCTATGCTCTGTCCTTTTTCAAGATTTTCAAACACTTATTAATGGTTGGTAAGTAGCTTTATGCGTGAAAATGTGAATTAAGGATGGTAGATCATGAGAGGACACAAAAACATCCGCCCATATTTACAGGTTTTTATCCTTTTTCTTTTTTCGAGCACAATTATTTAAAAGACGCAAGACAAAAAATCATATTAGATTTTAATTGATAAAGAGAAAGAGCCTTCATTTTCAATTTTAGAGTTTTATATTTTTTGTTGAACTTTAACTTCCATCCATCATTAGTGCCTTAAAAGCATGGTAGCTTGATTTGGTAGAAGGTGGGAAGTAAGCATCATTTTTTTTTCTCTGTAGTTTGGAGAGGAGATGAACAAATTCAAATACAGTTTGAAAAAGAAATTATTCATCAATTATATGAACGTGCCAATACAGTTCTACCGCACACGTATTGCATTAATAATGCAAATGTTTGCACGTTGTCAATTCACATATGAGTTTCTCCATCAGTAGCGTCTCAAAATATTAGAAACAGCAAGTATTTAGGAGAGAAAAAAAAAACGATAGTAAGAGCGAGGCTTTTGATTCTGTATCTTAAAGGTTGTCTTTCCAGATTTGGTAAATGATTACAAACCTGAAAACAGAATTAAAGATGAGTTTGGGTTATGAAGCAGACAACACTTTGAGGTTAACAAGACAAAGACTCCCATCCCATGTGAGCATCGGGTCCATTTTTAGCTCATCAATTCAACCCTAACAGCTCATTTTTTGTTCTTGTTTGTTTCACAATTCACACTCTCTCTAATGGCCTGGAGGATTAGCAAATCGCCTAACAAAATCATAATCATGTCATCTTCTTCTAACATTTCATTTACCAGTTTTGGTAATTAAATTTTTGCAATTGTCGCGGTAAAAAACGTACGCCGTAACTTTTTTTATTTTTTCCGATGAAGAAGAATCCATGCGGCCACCTCCTCTACCAAATGGACAAACTTGGAAATAACTTTTTATATTAATTTAAACCTTAATTATCTTTTTTCATTAACACCTTCCAATTTTATATTCCGTATTAATTAGAATTACAATCTTAATTACTTAAAAATAAAAATGATGAGTGGAAAGACAATGCGCTGGAAATTCCTTATCTATCGGTACAAATAAGTCAATAGTCAACAACTTGCTAAAGTAGCATTTAGATATATATACGAAACCCAAATTTAAAAATATGTGTCGGTCACCTTTTTTTTTTAAAAGAAAATATTTTTTATTTTCTATTTTTATTTGTAGGATAATTCAGAACAGCTCATATCATTTTGTTGCAAGACTCCTCCTCGGAGTGAAAGTGCATCTACAAATTCTATTGAAATTTATTTCAAAATATTTCTTTTTTTAAAAGTTTATTTGTCCAATTTTGATATAAATCCATTTATGTTTATTTTTTCCTAATTCAAAATTTTTAATGGATGAATTAATTAATTATTCAAAAAAATTTATATTTGATCTTTAATTTCGTTCTTTTATACAATTCATAATAATTAATCACAACAAGAAACTAATTGGCATGAATAATAAATCAAGAAACAAATGATTTCAAAGAATAGAATCGCCAAAAGACATCAATACCATTATTTGCTTGTTTTTAATTATTTTATTAAGTTAAAAGATTTTTGATAAATAGAAAAACATCTATTTCATAAGTTTTCGAATTTTTAACTTTGTGCAAGAATTGTAAAAATAAAAAAAATAATTGAAAACACTTTCAATATCTTTTGGCGGAGGATAATTAATAGATTTTAAAAAAAATGGAAATAAAAAAATCATCAAATTTATCGAAGAGGGGAGTAATAAATCATTTATTTATTTTTTGAGAATGAGTAATAAATTTAGAAAAGACAGGAAAAAGTCAGATCTCGGAACCCAAGAAAGAACATTATTGAGATCTTAAGCAATGGCAGATTAGTCATTTTGACTTCCTTTTCATGGTTCTTTGGCAGTCCCCATCTCATGCCTCATAAAAGGGTAACGACAAGAAATAGCAAAAACTGAAGAATGTGACCGTTTATCTTTATTTCCAACATTAATCAAATCATTAACCACAATTAACACACAATTACAAAGTATTATCCTCCTTAATCCCATATATATTACTCGATATGTGCAGATACGTATTCCATTAAAATATTGAATCTTCTCTGTACTGCATTTTATCTTCTCATTCTTTGTCAGTTGTCACTCTTTTTCACTGTCCAGTCTACCAAATTTTCAGAATATAGTGCAGGCGACTCTTTGTAGAGAGAGAAAGAGAGAGCCTTTGTGTGAGCGTTTGTGAGGTAGAGAAAGAAAATGGGGTGACTGTGACGATATGCGCAGCTGGAGGTTTGGCGTCGCAGCTGCTGATCAGTGATCACTACCCATCGCTGGGTTTCATTTTGGTAGGTGTTCGATCTGAAATGGCCATCAAGACATCATTTTCTTTGCTGTTTTTTATGCCCATTTGGTTCAAGTTTCCGTTTTTATGTTGTTTTGGACAATAGTTTCTACTCCAGATCAAAATCCATCGTCACATTCTAGTATGCACCTAAAGGATCATTTTCTGTTCATAGTTTTGTGTTCATTTGAACTGTGATTTTGCTTTGACTTGTTAGGTTCATAGCCTTGTCGTTCGTTCAAGAATGTTTTTCTGTTTAGGTGCTTCTTGAGATTTAACTTTGCTTGAAGATCGAGTTTCTATTCCTTTGACTGGTTGATTTTATTTCATTAGCTGTTTTCCGTTTTAGTGATTAGGTATGTGTTTAATTTTCTGGTCCCTGTTAAATTGTGTCTTCTTTGGAGTTCTACTGTTCAATCATGTTCAATTTTCTCCTCCTTCTTGTTAAATTATTTTCTATTGTTCTATCTCTTATTTTTATGCTGCATTTTGTTTTTTCTTAATATTTGGCTTGGGGAAATCAAAAGAAAGCATGATATTTGAGTTTATGTCCTGATTTCTCCTTGTTGACTTTTTTTTTTCTTTTCCTTTTCACATTGTTTGGCCGTATATTACTGATGTTTTGCAGTGTACAGGTTTGGAGATCCGGTTTTCATTTTTCTTCAATTTACAATTTTGAAGTTCACTGAAGTGCATAGTTCCTGTGGCTGGAGAAATAGTTGCTTGTTTGTTCAATAGAGCAGGTAGGCTGCATCCTAACTGTTCGTAAATTTGGAGTTCCTTGAAATTTCATTTTATGGTTATTGACGATCTTGGTGTCTGTAAATAGGGTGCAAGAAGTGAAAAACAAAGATCTGACAAAGTCTGCTAGGTGGTTGGAAGAAGTTATATTATTAGTCTGGCCTGGATCCAATACTTGGGTTTTAATTACTGGTGCAAGGACCAGACCTTTGTGAAGTCCATACCCGTTGCTTTTTTATTCTTGGCTGGAATCATGGCTACCTTGTCACATTCTGAATCCAGGCGATTGTATTCTTGGTGGTGGGATAGCCACAATAGTCCAAAGAATTCAAAATGGCTTCAGGAAAATCTTACAGGTATTATTTTCTTCTTAGATCTAGGTGAAGTTTCTTGACATTATTTGATATAATGCATATTTCCTGTTGTCCAAATGTATTCCTTTGAGATCATTGTATTTAGAAGTTAAATAAATATACAAGATACTAAGACGATAGAAAAATTGTTCTGCAAAGACTTTACTGCTGAATTTAGTTGAGAGCTCCATACTGATGCATCTACTTTCCTGCCTTGGATGTAAAAGTGATATACAATCACTTATAGTTAGGTGAATAATACATGTTTATTTATAGTTTGAGCTGGGTTTGGGCATTAGTGTATGAGAAAATTTCTTTGCTGTATCACATCATGAACACCTTGGTTTGGGCCAAACCCTTTGTGGTTTTTTAATTAAAAAAGTAATTGGTTGATGGTTTTTTAGACAGTCTAACCTGTTTATCTCAAATGCTGAATTTTCTTTACATTTAAGTTACAAGATTTCTTAATTCAGAATTTTTGCATAGGCTCTAACTCAAAATTACCTGAAATAGGTATGCCTGTATATATATATATATGCTTACTCTCTCACTTGGATGCTTGTAATAAGAACTGAATTGGTGTGTTTATAGCTGCAATTTTGCAATTCACTGGCCATTTTCTTAATGAATATAAATTTGTTTAAACAGATATGGATGCCAAAGTAAAAGCAATGATCAAGCTCATTGAAGAAGATGCAGATTCATTTGCAAGGAGGGCAGAAATGTACTATAAGAAACGTCCAGAGTTGATGAAATTGGTTGAAGAGTTCTATCGGGCTTACCGTGCACTAGCGGAGAGATATGATCATGCAACTGTGGAGCTTCGCCAGGCCCATCGAACCATGGCAGAAGCATTTCCCAATCAAGTACCTTATGTTCTGAATGATGATTCACTATCAAACTCTTCAGGTCCTGAGGGTGAGCCTCACACGCCAGAAATGCCTCACCCAATACGTGCTTTGCTTGATCCTGATGACTTGCATAAGGATGCACTGGGACTCTCTTCAGCTGACCTGCATGCCATGAAAAGCAATGGAGGGTATACAGAAGGATCAGATTCTGGAATAAGCAGGAGAGGTTTGAAACAGCTCAATGAATTGTTTGGGTCAGTATTAGCAGTTTCAAAAGTTTCAGAAGGAAAGCTGAAAAAGTTCTCAAACATCCATGAAATGGCAGAGTGTGAAATTGAAGTGCAAAACTTGAAGAAAACTCTTTCAGAGATTCAAGCTGAAAAAGAAGCTCTTGTTCTTCAGTATCAGCAGAGCTTGCAGAAGTTATCTAGCCTGGAGAGAGAGCTGAAGGAAGCTGGGGGACTTGATGAACGAGCAAGCAGAGCTGAAATTGAAGTTAAAATCTTGAAAGAAACCCTTGTTAAATTAGAATCCGAGAGAGATGTTGGTCTTCTTCAGTATAATAAATGCTTGGAAAGGATTTCTAGTCTGGAAACTATGACCTCTCAAACACAAGAGGAAGCTAAGGGACTTAGTGAGAGAGCAATTAAAGCAGAAATAGAGGCTCAAAATCTCAAGCGAGAACTTTCTGCATTGGAAGCTGAAAAGGAAGCTGGTCTTTGTCAGTACAAACAATGTCTTGAAATGATATCAGTTCTGGAGAATAAAATCTCTCTTGCAGAGGCAAGCTCTAGAATACTTAATGAGCAAAGTGAAAGAGCAGAATCTGAAGTTAAAGCATTGAAGCAAGCTCTTGATAAGTTGAACCAAGAGAAAGAAGCTGCTGAACTTCAGTATGAGCAGTGTTTGGAGAGAATAGCTAAAATGGAGCATGAAATTTCTCGTGCCCAAGAAGATGTTGAAAGACTCAGCGGTGAAATTCTCACAGGAGCTGCAAAACTGAAAAGTCTAGAACAACAGAATTTTCTGCTAGAAAGATCGAATCAATCGCTACAGTTGGAAGCAGACAATCTGGTGAAGAAGATAGCAACAAAGGATGAACAGCTGTCAGAGAAGGAACATGAATTGGAGAAATTTCAGACTTCACTGCAATATGAGCAATCACAATTTGTTCAAGTTGAAGCTGCTTTACAAACTTTGCAGAAGTTGCACTCTCAATCTCAAGAGGAACAGAGAGCTTTGGCACAAGAGCTTCAGGACAGGCTCCAAATGTTGAAGGACATGGAGATACGCAACAGTGGCCTGCAGGAAGATCTCCAACAGGTTAAGGAAGAGAACCAGAGTCTCAATGAATTGAACAGTTCTTCCAAAAGTTCAATAATGAATTTGCAAAATGACATATCTAGCTTGAAGGAAATTAAGGATAAACTTGAACAAGAACTTGCTTTGCAAGTGGCTGTAAGTAATTCCCTGCAGCAGGAGATTCACCATTTGAAAGAGGAGATTGAAAGCTTGAATAGAAGATATCAGGCTTTAATAGAGCAAGTGAAGTCAGTAGATTTAGATCCTGACTGCATCACTTCATCAATCAGGGTCTTGCAAGATGAGAACTTGAAGCTAAAAGAAGTCTGCAAAAAGGACAGATATGAAAAGGAAGATCTCTATGAGAAGCTGAGGGGTATGAATGAGCTCCTGGAAAAGAATGTTGCTTTGGAAAGATCTCTATCAGAATTGAATTGCAAGTTGGAAGAATCAAGAGAGAGGGTTAAAGAATTGCACGAATCCTGTCAGTTTCTTCAAGGAGAAAAATCTGGTCTTGTTGCTGAAAAAGCCATCCTGCTTTCTCAGTTACAAACCATGACAGAAAATATGCAAAAACTTCTGGATAAAGATGTGTTGCTGGAGCATTCTATCGCTCATGCAAATGTTGAACTCAAAGGTTTGAGGGCAAAGTCAAAAAGTTTAGAAGACTTTTGTGAACTGCTCAAAAGTGAGAAATCCAATCTTCAAAATGAAAGAAGCACCCTAGTGACTCAGCTGGAAAATGTTGAACAGAGACTGGGAAACCTAGAAAGAAGGTTTACAAGATTAGAAGAGAAATACACTGATCTGGAGAAGGAGAAAGAATTGACGCTTTGTGAAGTAAAAGAATTGCAGAGTTACCTTGGCATAGAAAAACAAGAGCGGGCATGTTATATGCAGTCCAGTGAATCCCGATTGGCAGATCTAGAGAACCAGGTCCTTCTTCTGAAAGAAGAAAGCAAGTTAACTAAGAAAGAATTTGAAGAAGAACTGGACAAGGCAGCAAATGCCCAGGTTGAGATCTTCATCTTGCAGAAGTTTATACAAGATTTGGAAGAGAAGAATTTATCTTTGTTGATTGAATGCAAGAAACATGTTGAGGCATCCGAATTGTCAAACAAACTAATATCAGAATTGGAGACTGAGAATCTTGAGCAGCAGGTGGAAGTAGAATTCTTATTAGATGAAATTGAAAAGCTAAGAATGGGACTTCATCAAGTGTTCAAGGCTGTTCAATTTGATCCATTTAATAAGCACAAGGATGGAATTGAAGCAGAGCGGACTCCTCTTCTCCACATATTGGACAACATTGAGGACCTAAAAGGTTCACTTTTGAGAAATGAGGATGACAAGCGGCAATTGATTGTTGAGAACTTGGTGCTCTTAACTTTGCTTGGAGAACTAAGATCAGAGGGTGCTGAACTTGAGTTAGAGAAGAAAATCCTTAGGCAGCAGTTTGAGATAACAACAGAGCATTGTAGTCTGCTTCAAAAGGATAAGAATGAACTTCTGGAAAGCAACAGGTGGTTAAGGCTGGAAATAAGCAAGGTAGAACAGCATGAGAAAGTACTAAAGACTGAATTGCAAAGCCAGCATGTGAATTTTGCAAGTTTAGAGGGTTCATACTTGGCATTGCAAAAGGAAAACTTCAAGGCACTTGGTGAAAACAGATCTTTGCTTGATAAATTTTCAGATCTGAAAGAGCAAATGCGTATGTTTGAAGAAGAAAACGATGATGCTCTCCAGGAAGTACTAGCCCTTGGTAACATATCATCAGTTTTCAAGAGCTTTGGGACTGAGAAAGTTGAGGAACTCAAAGCACTTTCTGAAGATCTCAGCTGTCTCCATGTGATTAACAAGGACCTCAAGGAGAAGGTTGAGATGCTGGGGCAGAAGCTGGAAGCAAAAGAAGCAGAAAGCCTGCATCTTAGCAAAACAATTAAGAAGTTGCACCAGGAGCTAGAAGAAGGTAAAGATTTGACTGATCAATTAAACTATCAAATTGTAATTAAACAGGATTTCATCAGACAGAAATTTGCTGAGCTTTTAGAAGTGGAACAGAAGTTTAAGGCTACACAAAATGTAAATTCGGAATTGTGTAAAACCATAGAGGAACTGAAGAGGGAATGTGAAGAATCAAAAATAACGAAGGAGAATATAGAGAAGCAGGTTCTTGAGCTGTCAAAGGAGAGTACAAGTCAGAAGAAGGAAATTCAATATCTTAAAGAAGCAAATGAAAATCTGGAGTCAGAAGTGAGTTCATTATGCAAGGAAGTTGAAGAACGAAGAACCAGAGAAGAGAACTTGAGTTTGGAGTTGCAAGAGAGAAGCAATGAGTTTGAACTATTTGAGGCTGAGGCTTCATCATTCTACTTTGATCTTCAGATATCCTCCATACATGAGGTTTTGCTTGAAAATAAAGTTCATGAGCTGACTGCAGTTTGCGAGAGCCTTGAAGATGAAAAAGTTACCAAGGATGTCAAAATTGATCAGATGAAGGAAAGATTTGGCTTCTTGGAAACTGAACTTGGAGAATTGAAGGCTCAATTGTCTGCATATGCTCCAGTGATAGCTTCTTTTAGAGAAAATATAGAATCTCTTGAGTGCAATGCCCTACTTTGCACAAGGTTACTGGCAGCTGCAAATCAAGGACATATGGTAAAGTTCTTTACTTCCACTGAAAATTCTAACTTTGTAGCAATTCATATTTGTGCCTGCAGCTCAAAACTACATAGGTCATGTTCTCCTCTGCTTGTTCAAATTTTATGGGTGAAATAAAATGAGCTCTTTTATGCCCAACCGCCTGATTTACCTTCTACTTATAGAAACTTGATCATCTGACATGATACACTCAAAATTAAATGCTACTACAAATTATAGTTGCTTTGTTAATTTTACTTGAGTTTCAAATGCTGCATGTAATTTTGAAGAGAACACTTCTAGTTCTTTATTTGCAACTTTCAATGTGGCAGAAATATGCATATCAGACCCCAAGCAAGTGTTCTCTAGGTGTTCTTCTATTCAACTGTTCTACACAGATAGTGGGCATACTAATATATATGTTTTCTTGTTGTGTTATCAGGGAGTAGAAATGGCTATTCAACCTCTGGAAATGAACAAAGAAGAACTCACACATAATGAAAAAGTGCCAAATGGAATTTCAGATCTGCTCAAAATACAAAACAGAATTAAAGCAGTTGAGAAGGTTGTGGTCAAAGAAATGAATAGGCTTGTAATGCAGGAAAGAGAAAACACCAACATTAAGCTAGAATCTCCAGTTAAGGAGGCTGACTGGTCCAAAATGAGACAGAAGGAAGAGGCAGAGCTTGAAAATGGGCCCACCAAAAATGCTAGTACATATAAAAGTAAAGTTGATGTTTCTGAAGTGAAGAATGGAACTTTGATGAAAGACATTCCGCTTGATCACGTTTCGGATTGTTCATTGTATAGGGGAAACAAGATGGAGAAGACCGAGAATGATACTCAGATGCTCAAGCTATGGGAATCTGCTGAGCAAGACTATAGCCTTAATCCAATGTCCAGTGCTATACAAAAGCAGGCAGCTTCACAGTTGGAGAATGTAAATGCCTCTCATCAGTTCAAAGATGGCAACCATAAGAGTCGAAATCCTCCTTTGGAGTTACAAGAAGAGAGGGAAGTGGGCATTGACAGGCTAGAGGTGTCTACAAGCATGAATAAAGAGCCAAACAGAGGAAAGATCCTGGAGAGACTTGCTTCTGATGCACAGAAATTAGTATCTCTTCAAACAGCTCTGGCAGATTTGAAGAAGAAAATGGAAACCAAGAAAAGGAGCAAGAAGGCCAATGAGCTTGAATTTGAAAGGGCGAAAAGACAGTTAAAAGAAGTCGACGATGCTGTTGTACAGTTGGTTGATGCTCATGATCAATTGACAAAAGACATCAAAGAAAGTCCCTCACCTTCAGAAGCAAACACTTCAGCAGCATCAGAAGGGACTGACACTGGCAGAAAAAGACTGATGGAACAAGCACGGAAAGGATCGGAAAAGATTGGACGGCTGCAGTTTGATGTACAAAGCATTCAATACATTCTGCTAAAAATGGAGGATGAAAAGAAAAGCAAAGGTAAACTCAGGTTTCCTGGAAGTAGAACAGGTGTCATCTTGAAGGACTTCATTTACAGAGGTAGCAAGAGAAGCAGTAGAAGGCGAAAGAAAGGTTGTTTCTGTGGATGTGCAAGACCTTCAACTCATGAAGATTGAGGTAACCACTCATGGAGAAGCGTACTAATATTTGTAAGCTAAAGTTTCTTTGAAATGTTCTTGATGTTATGTTTAAGAGAGCATTTCTTGGATTAGTTAGGCTGAATCTGTCCTTTTAGCTTAGGAGAAAGCTAAGAACTGTCCTAATCTAGTAATAATAAGCTCTTGCCCTCAGCATTTCTTCCCTTATCTTTTCCAGCTAAACATTATCAATGCAGTATACATTTGTTATATACATGTAGAATTCAATTTGCTTAGTTTTGCTGCATACTGAAGATTGAAAATATGGACAAGCTCCAGTCTGACTTATTGAAAATGGAAGCAAAAAGTAATTTTGAATTAGACACCTCTGATGTTTAATTTAGTATTTGAATTAGGGCTAAAGGATTCAAGATTAAATCTACAAATTTTGAATTTTCTTAATCTATCTACAAGTTTTCACAGTCTTTCCTCAGAAAATTTCGAATTCTGAAACGGTATTTAACTTTGTCTGGGAAAATTTTGTTTAGCGCATTTGGTCAGTTAACGACTTGCTGTAGGAAATGGAAAGCTCTTGAGTGTGGTATTGAACGACAACTTGTCATCTAAAATGGGGATCGGAAGTGCCCGTGTGCTACTCGAGGAACAACCCGTTTTACGGTGTCAACCAGGAATGAGTTAGGTCGTTGAGCGATCGCGTGTAATCTCAGAATGTGAGTTAGCTTGTCATGTGAGTTATTGTTGAGATCGAGTACACGTGGAATATGAATTCATTCGAATTTATGTTGATTGCGTACTTGGATTGGATGTTTACCATGTGATTTGAACGAATTGAGCTACAACGGTGTAGGATCGTCTTTTGAAAATATATTACCTTCTTCCGTTTGAAATACCAAGGGAAAGTTTATACGTGAAGAAAATGGAAGTGGGTGTTTTCTCTTTCGCTGTGACTCCACAAATTACAGGATATGGATGTAAGAATGATGCTATTAACTATTAAGCTTGAAGATGAAAAATTAAAATTACCATATTATACAATGATTTGAAGTACTTGGACATTATGAGAGCCAGATAGCATATTATTGTACAAGAGAAGAGAGTAGAACTAGCACTCAACTACATCTTAACATGACAAAAGGTCCAAAGAATTTCATCGGACTTTATGGGAATTAAGATTTCATTTTAATGGTGGGGGAGTGAGAGAAGGAAATGAAGGTATAGACTGTAATATCAACTTCCGGCCACTTCTCCGACCCGGTGATGATCCTAAGATACTGTGAGGAGGAGAAATCCTCTTGCTGTTTGGAGAAGTCTTGATTCCGGTACTGGGAGTGTAGTTGCCTCTGAGGATCTCAGGCATATCATCGTCCGTAACAGTTGGTAATTGTTTCTCAAACTTGGTTTGAGGTCTGAGAATATTGGGTTTGCCATATTTTTGGCCAGTATACAATCCAGAAGATGATCCAATTCCAAGAAAGGATCTTGGTGGTTTGCCTTTTGATGAAAATGGCAGCTGAAGCAATGGTCTGCCAATCAAAAACATCATTAAGAATCTAGAAATATGGAATTCAACTTTACAAGATAATAAATAGCTCATAAACAAAAACCTGCAAAGTGGTAATGGTGTCATTGGAAGAGCAGAATTTGGATTTTGCTCTTCATTGTTTTGGATTTCAGTTTCCTGTGAGATTCTGTCAACCCCATTCTTTTCATCTCTTTCTGTTTCATCTTCTGGTTCAGCTTCTGATTCAATAGGAGCAGATCCTAAATTCCAAAAGTAGTCAAGAAATTAAGTACAATACCTAAAACTGATTATGGAATAAGCTGCCCATGGTTCGAAGTATAAATTTTAAGGCAATCATGTGAACTCTTTTAGAATGAACTCACCATCCTTTCTTCCAAATGCATTCTTGCACCCTTCACATCTGCAGTTAATGGAGCATCCAACACCACCCTTCACAAGAAAACCATGATAATGAATCAGACTAAGTACAACAAAAAATGTATAGAAGGGTATTTCTGAGGAGAAAAACCTGATAGCATTCGCAGTATTTCTTTAGGCAACTAGATTTCTTGCAGTTGCATCCTCTTTTATGTCGTGCTGAAGCAGGTGTTTTGCTGGATTCATCCTAGTTTATAAAAGAACACAAAGTTAAAGAAGTTCAATAGAGTGCCAAAGAAAAAAAGTAAGATAATGCTTAAATTCTAACCCCAATTTCAGTTGCAGATTCTGAGCCCCTAATCACTTTTGGAGCAAATGCAAGAGGGTTACGAGACTCGATCTGTTTGCGAGTTGCAAGAACAGTATCTTCATGAATGGGCTTGTTGAAGCATTCTTGACATGAACATGGTTCTATGCAGTAAACACCAGCAGCAAAACATTCACAATAACTGCAAGAAGAGCGTGCATGTGACATGAGAAGGTGGACATCATATAGAGTATGCAATTTATTTTAGAATTTAGTAAATTGAAATAGAAAAGAACTCACAGTTTCAAACACTTTGATTTCTTACAGTTACAACGCTTGCAGGACTCACTTTCTCCTTCCAACTTACGCCTGAGATACAATAATAAAAATAATAGTTAGTCATGAGTATTATACTAAACATTAAATCAATTTTTGTTAAAGAAGCATGCCTCTTCTTCTTGGGGCTACTATGATTGAATTCTTCAGCAATTAAAGAAGCAGATGCCTGAGAAACATCTTCCCCAGGTGGAACACCATTTTCAGTTGGCTCCGTGTCTCTTTCAACAGAGACTAGAGCCAATGATTCATTAATTTCTTCATCAGCTGTCGGGGAGTGGAAAGAAGCAGCAGAGCTAGGCAATATTATTCCAGAAGACAGAGTTTCATGTTTCACGTTTTTGCTATCCTGGGAAGTTATTGCCAGAGCATTTAAGTGCAAACCAATTCCAGGTAAAACGCGCCTTGAAGAATCACTGCCAGGCTTAACAGAAACCAGCTTCTTATCTTTAGAGCCAGTTTTCTTATGAAATTGCCCTGCTATCGATGCACTTGAATTCGAACTATCGCCCAAGTTCTTCCTACCAGCTCCTACCACCTCAAAATCTAGACAACGCCTTCGCATGCCACGATGCAAATTAGAAACAACCTACAAAGAGAGACAGAAAAGAAAAGGTGTTGTCAGTTTTATCTGGAGCTTAAATTCCATGATATTCAGCCAACAGAAACAAATTTCAAGTTTACCCTAGAAGCAATTCTAATGGGCATTCCCACCTCGTTATCCACTTCCTCACTTGGATTGTTATTAGCAGTCAGGTTGTCCAGTCTCTGTTTTATTTCCTTAGGCTCAATAGTTTCTCCGGGTTGAGTTGAAGTATATTCCATCTCATGTTCAACAGAACCAACAGGAACTATTTGCATTTCCACCTCATCAAGAGAGGTAGGAAAACTTTCACCGGTATCCATTGATTTCTGCATTAGCCCCTTAAAAACTTCTGAGTCAATAGGAGAATTAAAAATTAACAGATCAGCAGTGTCTGATATCAAACTCTCCCAGTCACAATTTGCAGCTTCTTTTTTCCTCTTGGTCGGGTGTATCCCCTGTAAATGCACTTCTGAACATTTCTGAGAGACTTCTAGTGCGGATATTCCAGTCAATTCTGACATACAATCCACGTGAGGACCACAACAAGACGTTGTGTCACATTCTGGACTACCACAATCATATTTTAACCTCCGTGGCAGCTCAATTGCGAATTCTGCATGTTCACTCGGAGGTTCAATAGGAGCTTCAGCAATAGACACTCCAGGATCAAAATTTTCCTGTAGCTCTCTTGAGTTATCATACAACTGAGCTACATCTTCCTCATTGTTGCCAACTTTATTTCCATTTTCAGAGGAGAGTTCTGATTTTGATTGATCTGAATGGTTATGCCTGAAAATAACAGTTTAGTATAAGATTTCAGGGTGGTTTACAGTACATATTGACAAAAAAGAAAAAAGAAAAGGTAATTACCTTCTTAAGAATCTTGATTCCTTGTGAGAAGTAACATGGGGAGAAGTGAATATGGATGGAAGAGATGCAAAACTAAGCGAATGGAATGTCTGAGTAACGTGTATAGATTTCACTGGCTTGATAGGAGATAGACTGTTGATGTAGTTGAAGACAGGTGAATCCTGCATCCAGTAACAAAGACTTTTTCTAAGATGATATTGGAACAAAAAAGCAATCAGACGTAGGAAAAAGATAAATCTCAAATGCCAATATCAGAATAATGTTTTCTTGTTCATATGCATAGTTAGATGGAAAATATATCCCAAGAGCAGAAAGTGGAATTCATCCTTCCATATCTAGGAACAGTTGTTTTTCCAAAATTAAGCAGCCTTGTGTAGGAAGAAGAAAAGGACAAATACACCAAACTAGCATGTTTTAGCAGAACTATAACTCTGGCGAGGAAAAAAAAAAACTGATGAATCAAAGTAAACCAAAAAAGAGTACTCGAATTCTGTTGCATTGAATAGGATAAACGAAAAAACCAACAAATTGAAGAAGCTAAATAAGAGAAATCCAAGTTTCATTCTTCTAGAAGTTGTGAAGAACCATGAGGAGAGATAATTCAACGAACACTGCACATGCATACATTCACTCACACACAGCTTAAATCAGAAATAGAGCTTCGACTACAGATCTGTAGTATTTCGCACACAGAGAAGCCAACATCGAATTTCAGAAAAATCCAGGTAGGTCAGAGTCGGCTCACCCAAAATCCAAATCAAGCACATGCACACTGACACGCTCAAATTGACCACAAAAAAGATACGCAAAAACACAACAAACCATAATCACCTCGAATTTAGAAAGCGGAGTAGTTATCTGAGTCTTCCTAGGCGTATCCATGATCGTCAATGAAGAAGAAGAAGAAGCTGCTCCACATAGCTAGCTAAGCTAAGCTAATTCTTCACTTAGCTTAGCAGCTTTATCTCCACATCCAATTTGTTGGTATGTCACTTTCTATATCTAATATATTTCTAAAGATAGAGCGAATGAGTGAGTGAGTGAGTGACTCTGTGAGAGAGAGAGAGAGAGAGAGTTTTTCTCTCTCTGGAAATGGGAAGTAGAGAAGATGAGATTCAATTGCAAGAAGAAGCGGGAAAGCGGGATAGGCAAGGATTTTCTGGTGGGGATAATCCCAAATGACCCACCATGACCATAGCCAACCAGCCCCACCACACACTCAATAACAGCTGCAACAACTCCTGTATAATATATGCCATTTGTGTCTCCATGAAAACTACCGCTTTCACTTTTACTTTTTCAAAAGTAACGTCTTCTTGATTTTTGGCTTCTCTGATCTCTCTCTCTCTCTCTCTACTGATGATGGATTTTCCTCTCTCTTCTTTTTACTTTTTTTTTTTTTCAATTTTATTTTTCTTTGCTTTTTCTATGAACATACGCCACTTCTATTTTGTTTTTATGCCTTTTTCTGTAATCTCAGCTTTGTAACAGCTCTGTGAGTTTACTGTGCAAAGTCAAAATTATGCAGAATTTTTTAATTAAATGTATCAGATTCAACTGTTCTTCAGATCACAATAAGATATCTTCCGAGATCATCTTATAAAGAACTGTTCAATTTCTATCATATTTTCTTTTTTTTTTTATTATTCGGTTTTTTTGCAAACAAAATATTTAGAATTGTTTCAATTTAATTTCAGCAAATGTATTTGAAGTTTTTCATAATTGCACGATTGGACTGTGAGTTCAAATTCCAGTTAATAAAAAATAATTTAACTTTAATAAAAAAGTTGCTATTTAATTTTTTTTTTCACTAAATAAAGATATTGTTGTATTGGATTGCTCATTTTTGTTGTTATTGCCTAGATAACTATTTTATACAATCACTCGTCATAAAATGGATTCCTTACATTATCGAAAAGGACAAATGCATTTAATTATGAGTGTAACATTTTTTTAAAATTATATTTATACTTTGAATATTTTTATTTCCTTTTAAGCAAGAAATGTAATTACATTAAGTTTAAAACTTCATAATTCGCATTAATGATAGTCAAATAAAATGTGCATCATGAAAATAAATAATAATTATCACCCAAAGGTTTTGAACAAAACAAAGACGTAAACAAATAATTACCGCTAATTATGCACCTTTTACTTATCATTTTAATTAATTAAGATTTAAGAACCTCCAAATGATTTTTTTTTCTTTTCCATAAAAAATTAAAAATAATGATGGCTGCGTATGTTCTTTAATAATTTATGATTTATAAAAATTAAGATCCTGCAATTACATAGAAAATAAATTTATTTTACAGTCATTTCCATATTAACAGTGCTAAAAACTACTGTGCATTTTATCTGAGTACTGAGATAAAATATTAAGAAATTACCAAGCACGTCACATTCTTGAAATTGAATCACGAATGACCCGTGACCCTTCAATCCTCTTCCCCCCGCATTTTAATGTTAGGCATTTTCTACTATTTTTATCGATGAAGTGCATATTTCTGGAATTAACAACCCGCAGAGGTTATTTTAGACAAAATATCCGAAACGGTCCAAAACAGTCTTTAATAGTGGTGATATAAATAAATCCCTTTTGGCTGACGTGGTGACAACTGGCGATTTCAGTTTTGCCGCGCAAATATTTTCAAAAGGTAGGTTTGAGGCGCACCAAATAGGATAGACCTCAACCGATATTGCAGCGCTTAAGAGTTAGGAGTCAACAAGATCTAACTTTATTATCCTTGGATTGACATAAAAAAGAAGCTAAACCCAATAAATCAAGAGGCGCTATCATGAAGATTCGTGAGTTAGGCCTCACTTTATCATGGCTTTGCATTTTCCTAAATAAAGTATCACAAAATTATTGCAAATATTCTTCTAGGAAGGAAACATTAGCTGAGGACATCATATGGTTCTGTTGGCCATTCACATCAAAGTCTGTATCACCTACTCATTTACTCTTCTTATTATGCATTATGGGGAGAATCTTCTAGCTTGATAAATTATATTATTTAAAATAAATAAAAAAAATGTAGGGATATGTATCCTTAGGAATTTTCTTGTTGGTATGGTTAGTAAGTGATGTGCAATAAACACAATAGGGTGTCCTTAGTAAGGGTACAAGTGGTCCCTTAATGCATGAAGAGCGGGTTGTCACGTGAGACCTCATGCCTTAAATTAGGGCTCAACAAAAGCAAGCAGAAGCAGTGGTGAAATAATATGGTATAAATTGTTCTTTTTTTTTTCTTTCCCAACTTCCCACATTCTCTGGAATGGGAACTTCATGCCTAAATCATAATGTCGACTGTCCCCTCACTAACACTAACATGACCACTTTGCAGGCCAAACGAATTCTTCTACTTGTTTTTTTCTACACTTAATTAATCATCTGACACATTTACGTTAATCTCTGATTAAGTACATTTTTTAATAATTTAGCGTTAATCAATAATTAATTAAACATGTATACTATAGTCAGATTGTGGATTATTAAAATACATAGTTTTAGTTGACCAATTACTAAAGTACCTTAATTAATTAAAATTAGTTGTTAATTTTAATTATGCTCTAACAATTCGGAAACGACCAAAGAAAAGTCATATTTTAAGCAATAATGAAAATCTTTCTACTTACATTGCATACGACCAGTCATATTTTAAATCACAGTACTTTGTTGAAGGAAGTTTCCTAGTTCACAAGCACATAAGGTCATTGTTTCAGTTATTACATAGGAGTTACTTGCATTTTCCAAGGAGAGGACAATTTGGTCTCTGAATAAAATTAAATAAATAATTTTTATGAAGAGAAATTTTATTATATGACTACGGACATTTATTAATTATTATTATTATAATTGGTTTCTCAACCTCTCGTGTGGCCATAATTAAGGTTATTATTATTTTTATAATTGAGAGAATTATGCGTATGTTGTGTGCTCAAATCGTAAGTGGTGTGTATCTCTTCAATGATTGAGCCCGTGACAGTCCAATCGCGTCCCACGGACTTCCACCAATAAATAAATAAAGAGACGCTTTACGATGGGCCCAAACTGGATATAGGAGCCCATCACTGTAGATGAGTTTTTTCTTTTGTTTTTTTAGGATGAAATAATTTCAGCTTCTTAATCCCAACAGTGGAGAAAATATATCTGAATAGATTCATACAAGTTTTAAAATATAATGAATTATTTAGATTTAAGTTACTTGTTTAGATACCATTTGGAACAAATAAATTATAATTGTATAATTCATTTACAAATGAATTTATCGTGTTTGTTATACTATAATTTAAAATAATGACTTCAATTAAATTTCATAGAATTATGTTTGAAATAATTTTTAAATGAAAATTAATTTATTTTTATTTTTTAAAATAATCTTGACATAATAATTTAATAAAAATATTAATATAAATAAATCACTTATGTTCCACCATAATTAATTAATTAAAATTTTAAATTTCAAATTAATCAACCCTTTAGTTAAATTAAGTAATTTAATTATGATATTGGTCAGATAAAAATAATGACTTTATTTCTTTTAAACTGAGGAACATTCAATAAGTTTAAAAATAAATAGTGGAGGAACGATACAAAAATACACGAGGTAGACCTGTCTGGACATTTGTAAATTGGGAAGAAAAAGACAGGTGGACCAGTACAATTATAGTACTGACTAGCAAAATGCGCTTCGGTGGCACCGAAATTCCAACTATAGTACATTTTTTTAAAAGGAAAATTAAAATTCCATTCTTGTGTGCTTTTTGACGGTATCACGCCGTTTTGTTGGTCAAGGCCGTTTCTCATTGGTTGTTAGTGCTTTATGTTCAGGATTTATATTATTTTGATATGTAAATTTATTCGATATTTCTATTAAATGAATTCGAATCGAACCAATGCTAACTTTCAAATTTGAAACTCGATTTCACATGTATCATTGAATTTCACTTTTTAAAAAAAGAAAAAATGTGCCAAATTTAGAATCCATAATTAATGGAATGGTCTTTTTGGATTCTACATTTAGGTAAACAGAATCAAGGAGCATATAAATTTTATAAAATTTTTACATTCCTGGAATTTTATTTTGCATGAATCCAAATGATCACTGTGGGTTCCCAGGAAAAGAAAATGTGAAAAAAAATATTTAAATTCAATTTTAATAAGAAAAGTGGAACCCAGAAATGGAGATAATTATAATTCTGCTTTTTAAAGAAATCTAGATAAAGTAATGTTATCTTAATTGGGTCCTCATATTAATTCCTTTAGACGAATTTATGGAAAGGGTAAAATAGTCCATGTGGAAAATACAGGTAATTTCGTTAGGAATAGAATAGGAGGCAATGAATCAGGTGGCCATTTCTGGTATTTGTAGTGTACTTTCGATTTTCCTTTTTGTACTTTTGATGTTGATATGATATGAGAGAGTGGTTGGTTTGGCTCAAAATTCTATATTCCTTCCATTTTATATACTCTCTCTTTTTAGATTTTGAAGCAGTCTCTCCTTATTTTAGGCACAAACTCCGCTCTCTCCTCTCTCTTCTTTCTTTGGGTTTTTGGTGGCTTAGTGGAGTTTCGTTTCGTCTCTGATAAGAATCTCTCTTTTTGTGTGTTATGCGTGTTTAGCCGCAAAACCTTCCCTCCGTTTCCCTTCCAATGGAGTGATAAAAGTAAAAAAAAAAGGGATGCGATGACATCATTGTTGAGCCACCACCGACCCTGTCCTTTCTATTCTTCTTCTTCTTCTTCTACATTTTTATAGTATTCAAAGTCAACTTTTTCGTCTCTCTCTAATGAACTTGTTTCTTTGAGGGAGGGATTGATTTGGGTTTTCGGGTTTTGCTTGCATGCTTCAGTGATGATTTTTGATTGTGCTTAAAGCTTTATTTGTTCAAAATTCTTTTTTTTTTTTTAAATTTTGTTTTGTTGTTTTTAAAATTCTGGGTCTTCGGTCTCGGTTCAGATAACTGTGGGAATTGGGTCGTTTTCTTAGGGTTTACTTTTTGTTTTTATTCAATTTTTTGTGGTTTTATTTAAATTAGTTGATGAAATTAAAAAGAGTTGGTGATAGGGAATTTGGGGATGTTGTGCCACTATAATTGTCAATTTTTGGGGGCAAAACAGAGAAAGTATTTCTGATTGGTGAGCAATCTATTACAAAATATTGATTTTTTGGTTGTAAGGTCAATATTGGAGGTAACTCGAAGAGGATTTTGGGTTGGTGAAACTCGGTTTTGATCAAATTTTTCACTACACTATTTGATTGGTAATTTGATCTTAGGTTAGCTTTGTTGGTGAATTTTTTTATTTGATTACGGATTGCTGTTGTTGATCATTAAATTTCATTCGGGATTCGACGACAATGATGAAAATTTGAATTTTATGCCAATAAGGTCTTTCTAGGATAGTAAACAATTGACTTGGATTTGAGTTTTGTGATTATTTTTTGCTTTCTGGGAATTTTGAGGTTGTATTTGTATTTGGTTCTGTAAATGGATTCAAGAACAAGTGATGATGCTGGGGGTGTCATGGCAAAGGAGAAATCTGATAACCAAAGTGGTGTCGATTCAAAGGTGAAAGGTACAGGAAGTGTTAGTAGCAAAGATATGCTTTTTCGAGCCGATAAAATCGATCTAAAGAGCTTGGATGTACAGCTGGAGAAGCACCTTAGCAAGGTTTGGTCAAAGAGCATGGAGCCCCAGAGGGCAAAAGAAGATTGGGAGATTGATTTGTCTAAATTGGACATAAAGCATGTGGTAGCCCATGGAACTTATGGAACTGTGTATCGTGGTACATATGATAACCAAGAAGTAGCAGGTAATTGCTTTTTCCCAGTTGTTCTGGTTTATTCAAGTAAATAAGAACTAGTATGATTTCGGAGCTAAAAAATGTTGCTACGGGAATAGGGTATGCTCTGAAACTTTGTTGGTTATATTATTGATATTTTATACAGGCAAGTCGTTGTAGCCAACGGGTTACTTGCATAGTTTTAGATTTTAACAACTAATCCTAAAACCACTTTGTTGAATTTCTTCTGATAGCATCTAAAGTCCTTTTGCTTTCTTCTGAATGATGGTATCCATGGTACAGCCAACGCTAATCCAGCTTACATTGAGTCCATTAAAATGTTCAATCAGACGAACGACTCGACTTATTTAGCATTTCAGTCATTGCATCTGTAAGTGGAAACCTGAGTAGACTAGTGGTCTGGTGTCGAGAAGCCACTTTGGAGGTCAGTCAGGGAGAACTTTTATTTTGGGTGTATGTGGAGATGGTGGTTGTTTGTGGTCAGAGTCAGGAAAAAAAAAAAGATGCGATTCTTCCTGGTATTATAGTCAGCACAAGAACTTGGTCATTAACAATTAGATTTTGCTAAACTCCTGAAATTGTTAACTAATGAGTATTGAAAACAATCAAGTTATATCGTGGTACTTATATGCATATTAATTAAATAATCAAAGTTTTATAAAAGAAAATTTTGAATGCATTGAACGGATGTTTTCATTAAAATTGAGATGTCAATGGCTTGGGATCGTCTGTTGTAATATTTGGTATGCTAAAGCATTGTGTTTATTGATGCTGATTGCTCACTGCATTATTATGTTGGATATTATAGTGAAGCTATTGGACTGGGGTGAGGATGATATTGCCACAACTGCTGAAACAGCTTCTCTGCGGGCATCATTTCGGCAAGAGGTTGCTGTTTGGCACAAGCTTGACCATCCTAACGTCACAAAAGTACCAACTTATTCTTAAACTTCTATTTTGTTGTCATAAATTAATAACCTGGCATCTATAGGATGTGCAATTGTTCATCTTGGATCGTCATAACAAAAACTTGTGCCTTAAAAGTTTATTGTTTATTGATATTTGCCTTTTCATGTATGTATGTAGTTTGTTATGATTTTTTCTTATTTGTGAGGTGATGATATATATCAACAACCAAAGTGGTCTGATCAGTCAGGATTTGCCTACATAAGGGATGTGCCCTTCCTTTTTGGCTGTCAAAGGAGCCTCCCTTTCTTCAATTGTGTTTTTGATCCTTCTTAATTTGTTTAACAGTTTGTTGGAGCATCAATGGGAACATCAAATCTCAAGGTTCCTGCAAAGGACTCTGATGGTCTAACTTCCTTCCCTTCAAGGGCATGTTGTGTGGTTGTTGAGTATCTCCCTGGTGGGACGCTAAAACAATACTTGATAAGGAATAGGCGAAGGAAGCTTGCTTATAAGGTGGTGATCCAAATTGCTCTGGATCTCTCTAGGGGGTGAGTTCTGGCTTTCTGTTTGTTTTTGGCTAGAAAAGTTCTCTAAATAAATTAGTTATTGATTGGGATTCTACTTCTTGTGCTTCTTTGCAGACTTAGCTATCTACATTCAAAGAAGATTGTGCATCGTGATGTCAAAACAGAAAACATGCTACTGGATGCTCATCGAACCCTTAAAATTGCTGATTTTGGTGTTGCCCGTGTTGAAGCACAGAATCCAAGGGACATGACTGGTGAAACCGGTACACTTGGATACATGGCCCCAGAGGTATCATTGCCTTTTCATATGCTTTTGTAGTTAACAAATGGGGTCTTATTTTACAATGAATGGCTATTGGAATTAGTTCAAGGAAAATAAACTGGAAGAAAATTCTGAATTATCTTTCGAATATGGTTTTTAACTTTTCACACTACTGTTCCATGTGGATCTCTATACCTGCACCTAAAGAGACATATCCTCACTGTCACTAGTAAATTAATTAATATAAAAATGAAAATGGTGTTGAATTCTCATGTTTGATCTGTAGTTGAATGCATTCTAACAGTGTACATTCTGTAGGTTCTTGATGGCAAACCATATAATAGACGTTGTGATGTCTACAGCTTTGGCATATGCTTATGGGAAATTTATTGTTGTGATATGCCATATCCTGATCTTAGCTTTGCTGATGTGTCATCTGCTGTTGTTCGACAGGTTAGTTCACAGTGCAATAATTATTTATTTGCATGACTTGATGCTTCATTTTGCAATATTATGATCTCGGTGGACCTAATGTCAGTACTTCTCACCGTTTTAGCTAGTGAAATTGAATTTTACAAATTTATGAGCAGCTTTATTCCAAGTCCTACCTCTATTTTGTGATTAATAAATATTTCTAATTACTTAAATTTTGCAAAATAGCAATTCACTCTGCTTGTTCCAGCGATATACATTTGATACTAAAATGAAATGATCAATAGAAATCTCATTTCAAATACTTTTAGATGCTTATTTAGATTTTTACCGGCAAGAAAGTAATCTGGAGGTCATTGCAGAATTGGTATATCACTATATTGTGGTGAAAATAGTTTTTTCTTTTATTGTTGTGATGACTAAAGAATTTGGCGTGGCATAACTTTTAGAAATTACACTGCTTTAATGTATGCCACGGGAAGATCCACGAAGCTATGGAGTCTCTGCTTGTAGTGTATTCTGGTAAAATGGATATTATAATATTTTCTGTAGTGATAGATGTCCTTGTAATGCTAAAAAGTAATCTACTATTGAAGTTCGACTAGCTTGGGAGTCTAACATTATGTAGTCTCATTGGCAGAATTTACGACCGGAGATCCCTAGGTGTTGTCCAAGTGCTTTAGGAAGCATAATGCGAAAATGCTGGGATGCAAATCCAGAAAAACGTCCTGAAATGTCTGAGGTGGTGCGTATGTTAGAAAATATTGATACAAGCAAGGGAGGAGGGATGATACCCGATGGCCATTCACCCGGTGGCTGTTTCTGTTTTGCCCCTGCTCGCGGCCCCTGATTTCCTCATCTACCTCTATTCCTTGTGTCTTTTTGTTTCTCGTTTCAATTTAAAAGGCACAGACAATCATGTTAACAAGCTTTTGATTGGTTGTTAGCTGACATTTTCTTCACAGTATTAAAAACAAGCTTTAAGGTTCGTAAAGTTTTACATTTTTACTAGTTCATTGCTTGACTAGTTCTCTCGTATTGTAGAAGGTCAAGTATTCAAACCTATCCACATTTTAAAAGTTTCCAATGTACAAAGGGAAATAAAAAAAGTTTGCATTTTTTATAAATTTCTCTTGCCTCGTAATGGTATTGTGATGGTGCTGCAAAATGAGTTATTTATATTTACGAGTGGGAACTCTCTCCTTCCTTTCCTGGCTAGAATATAAGCCAAGTCCAACAAATTTTGCTGCGACATCTAAAGCTTGGATGGAATATTTCGTAACAAGCAAAAGCTTCAGGTTTTAAATTCTTTTGACTGATTGTCGATACATAGGGATACATTTGAAATAATTAAGTTTTCCACATTAGCACTCTTGTCAATTTTTTAATGATTTTAAGAGCTGAAATCCAAATCCACATTCATTTCATTAAAGGGTTTATCAATTCCTAAGGTCCATTGAATCGGAAGAATTTGTTACATAATATTCCAGTTTGGACAGCAGATATATTTCATCCAATGCTTTATAAATGCCCTCAGCTTCTGGGTGTGATTCATCGCTGGCAAAAAACTCATGAAACTCACCCTCAATCTCTATCAAGCTACGGCCAGGGATCTTTTTAACCCCTCTCTCCTTCATCAAACTTCTAATCAACCTCACATCGCCCCAGCTTCTACCAGTAGCACAAGTTGCTGCTAGTAGGACATAAATACCGCTATCGTTAGGATCCAACAACATGAGTTTTTTACCTGCAAGCTTTGCCAGTTCAATATTGCCATGCATCCTACAAGCATTGAGAAGAGCACCCCATGCAGCTTCACTTGGCTGCGTTGGCATTTTAGTTATCAACTGATAAGCATGATCTAGAAGCCCAACTCGACCAAGTAAATCAATCACGCAAGCATAGTGTTCTCCTTTGGGCTTCATACCATAATGTCTTTCCATATCCTGAAAATATGCTTTGCCTTCAGTAACAAGTCCACCACGGCTGCAAGCTGACAAGACACCCACAAATGTAATATCATCTGGCTTAAATCCTCTGCTAATCATTTGCTCAAAAACAAGGAGAGCTTGCTTGGCATGGCCATGACTAGCATAAGCAGCAATCATGGAATTCCAAGAAGCCAAATCCCTCTCCATCATTTCATTAAAAACTTTAGCAGCAGCATCTATTAGTCCGCACTTAGCATACATGTCTATTAATGCGTTTGCTAATATCACAGTAGTTTCTAAGTGTTCTTCCTTAACTACGTATTGATGAATCCACTGACCCAAGTCCAAATACCCTAACTGACCACAAGCAGAGAGAACACAGACCAAAGTATTCTCCAGTGGGACTAAGCGAGCCTTCATCATATCATGAAACAATTCCAGAGCTTCCTTTGGTTGATTATTTTGAGAATAGCCAGCAATCATGGCATTCCAAGAAACCACATTCTTCTCAGGCATCTCATTGAACAACTTTCTTGCTAACTCTCGTTCGCCATTTTTAGCATAGCCATTAACCATGCTAGTCCAAGAGAATACATCTTTAATTTCCATTTTATCAAAAATCTCTCTGGCTTCGGTCAAGCAACCACATTTCAGATACATATCCAAAATTGCATTCATCAAATTCAGGCTATGATTCAAGTTCTTCTTTCTCACATATTCATGGATACTCTTCCCAATTCTCAAGTCTCTTTTTTGCGAGCAAGCTGAAAGCACTGAAATCATAGTAACTTCGTTCGGCTGAACATCACTCAGTAACATCAAATCGAAAAGTTTTAAAGCCTCGTTATAGAAATTATGCGCAGAATAACCGTCAATCATCGAGGTCCAAGAAACAACATCTCTTACAGAAATTTCATCAAACAATTTACGAGCTAAAACCAAACATCCATGCACACTATATAAATGAATCAACCCATTTTGGATTAACAAAGCAGAAGAAAAACCTATTTTCCAAATTATCGAATGAATTGATTTCCCCTGTAAAACTCTTGAAAACTGCTCACAAGCTTTCAGTGCGAAAACAAAGCTCCTAGCGTCCATTTCAACCCGTTTTCGAACCATTTGGCGAAAGAAAGAGAACCCCACAACCGGCATTTTGGCTTTAGAATATCCTCTGATTATCGTATTCCATATGTAAGTATTGGGGTTTTCAAGTTGGGTAAATAGCATGTAGGCATGGTTTATATCTCCACTGTCAGCAAGAGCACAAAAGGCTAATAGCCGGCTAACAGGAAATGTGTGGGTAATGAGACCAGTTCTGGTCATGCGAGCTTGGATTTGCTTCAAGTGGGCCATCGAAGTACAAGACTCCATGACTAGGAGAATCGGGTGAGTGATGATGACATTGGTAGTTGAGTTCCATTTGGTTGCTCTTACAGTCGAGGTTGATGAGAATGGCTTGAGAGGATGGAGAAGGAGGATTTGGCGCTTGAGAGTGAGAGTGGGAGTGACAGAGAAGACAAACAGAGATTGTGGGAACTTTAGAGAAGATAGAAATAGAAATCGAAATGGTTTCATGTGAAGATGAATCTAAACATCGATAATATATAGGTTACGATTCAAGGATTACCCGAGTTCTTCAATTGAAAATCAAGGGGTCAAGCGATAGAGAAACACGTAGATTGTCCTACATATGGGATGCTATTTTGAGTTTCAGTTGGGCCAGCTTATTTTAGAATTAGACCATCATCTGGCTTAACTGTGAGGTGAGGCCTTCTTGTTCATATGGGGAGGTCCAACATTTTCTTTTGTTTCATTTTGTTAATTATAAAACTGTATATAGGTTAATATTTTTATTTTCCCCAAAAAAAATTTTTTTTTTTGACTTTTTATTAAACTTGTTGTACTCCCTCCTTTTTAACACGATCGAATCGCCTCAATTTTAAAACAAAAGGATAATTGACTAAATTAGTCATTGTTCTAAACAAATTTTAGTAAAATTAGACTAAAATAATTTTAAAAATATGCCTCCACCGTATTCCAGCTGGGCAGTTTTCACCGTTGAGCCTTAGAGATTTGAAGTTCAATCATTCCGGATATAGAATAAAAAATATTAAGAACGAAAGAGATGGAATACAGATATGAAAAAATAGCGAAATCTAGATAATGTAATTCGTAATGGAGATCAATTCAGTCATGCCAAAAAAAGGTACTCCACGATCCACAGAGCCTCAGACAAGATAAGCTTTGCGATCATTATTCGTCAAAGCACCATTTTCATGTAATCCAACAATATCTTCACAAGTGGATTTCTGGTCACTTCTCTTTATTATCATACTTGGTATCACAGGAACAAGGCAACAATTTATAAATTGTGGCCATTCTGATTTACCTTTCCCTTTCTTTTTCCAAAGGGAAATTCACCTTATTGGTGTAACTTTGTCTTGGATTGAACAAATTCCTACTCTTTAAACATATCTGGAGCAATACGCGTCCACATTCCACCAGAACAAACAAAAAACGTCAAAATAAGCAGTACTACACGAATTAACATCATTCTGATTGCAATAAAATACTTGAACCTAGACCTCATATAGTCCAGATTCAAGGAAAACATTTGTGCGTTTTCAGTTCTAGTTCTAGAGATAAGACTCCACATCAATTATTTAATTATATAATTATAAAAAAGATGGATGATCAGTTCTTGTATCTAAGAAATTAAAATAATTAAAAATTAATTGCCTGTCCTGATCTTACATAAATGATTAATTTCTAAAATTCTGTTAACAAAAAGATTGGTGAATCATCTCTTTCATATGCATATGCTTTCCACCTCATATTTTTTTTTTTATTTTGCAGTACACTGACTGGATGCCGATATGATTTAATTATAATTCAGTTGATTGAGATATCTGCAATTAGTGAAAAAGAAGAAAAAAAGTATGGTGGGTATATATATCAAAAACTCAAAGCAACTCATTCATGGAAGAGAGCATTCCGCATTTTGGACTGGAATTTCCTGCACGGCACATGCGTGTGACCTGTAGATATGTTATGAGTAGCTAATAAATGATAACCATATTGCAACAAGTAAGCACGTAAGCTAAATCTAGATAAGTTTTGATAATAACGTAAGTCTCCATTACTCTTTTTTTTTTTTTTTCCCTGATAATGATAAGTCTCTGTAGCACAAATCTCTTTCCTCTCCATTTTCCTGCTCTAAGAGACTAAGACACATAGCTTTAGGCACAAGCTGTGTTCAAAATTACCTGAACGAGGAATTTTTTTCCAAACATTTTTAGTTTTTATTTTAATTTATTAAAAAAAGAAAGAAAAAAAAGTTCAACTATTAGTAACGTATCTGTGGGCAAATGGGTAATTCAAATCCTGGCGGTCCCTTCCTTCTGCTTCCCTCTATAAAACGACATTTTGGTCGATTCAGTTTGAAAGAAAACAAAACGTATCAGTAAGACGATAGCTTATCCGACGATCAGATACTTTCCGACAGAAACGCTTACATATCCAAACTTGGGCCTTCTCCTCCTAGAAAGAGAAATGGGATTGGAAAGCTTAGACACGTCATCGTTCATGTCGGATTTCCTCCAAAAATGCGGTGGCTACGCCGTCATCGATGGCGGCTTTGCCACTGAACTCGAACGACATGGCGCTGACCTAAATGACCCTCTCTGGAGCTCCAAGTGCCTTATCAGCTCTGCTGACCTCATCAGAATGGTACTCTGCTCTTTTCTTATTCCCATTTACATAGTATTTTATTATTTATTCCCATTTCCAGTGTTTCTTAACAAATCTTTTCCAATAGCATCTGTATTGTTTTCTGAAGGGATGAACATTCAATCCGTATACCGAACCGAATTAATGCTTCCTGAAATAAACCGAATTGAAAACAGTTGGATTTAATTTGGTAAATTTAGACTTAATTTTTAGTTTAGTTAATGAAAACCGAAACATGGCTTAAAGAAGCTAAATGAAATTAAATAGATCGGTTCCTTTCCCCGAACACGTGTGTATCGCAACACTAAACAACGTAGGTTGCTGACGATGGCAGCGACTGTCATGTTCTGACAAAGACGTGGCCACTGGGCAGGCATATCTTCTCCAGCTCATCCTCATTTTTTATGATATCATGTGGGATTTCTGTGACACTTGTCTACCGCATGCAATGCGAAATCCAAGTGAATTTTATACTTAATAATATCCCTCAAATATTCGATAAAGTGATTTTTAAGAACAAAGTGATTTTAATAATTTAATTGATATATTTATTGGTTGAGGGGAATCTAACCGTTAATATTGAAATAGAAGATTTAATTATGAAGTACAAATTCTCCAATTAGCAGTCGACTCTGCTAATTTAGCTTATACGTGACAGGTACACCTTGATTATCTGGATGCAGGTGCAAATATCATATTAACAGCATCTTATCAGGTAATAATATTCCATTCTTACAAGTAACTTGTTTGGAAAAAAATATATATATTATGACTGATTGCTGCTCGGGAAAAAAAAAAAAAAATTTGTGACAGGCTACTATTCAGGGCTTTGAGGCCAAGGGGTTGTCTAGAGAAGAAGCAGAGTTATTACTTAGAAGAAGTGTTGAAATTGCATGCGAAGCAAGGGAAATTTATTATGACAATTGTTCAAAAAGTTCATGGGATTTTATGGAAAGTGGAAACGTAACAAGGCGTCCAATTCTGGTTGCTGCTTCCATTGGCAGCTATGGTGCTTATTTGGCTGATGGGTCTGAGTATAGGTAAATGTATTAAGTAATTACTTAATTCTAGCTTTCATAATTTACGCATAACATTAAATTAACTTCTTTTAATTAATTTAACTACAGTGGCAACTATGGAGATGCAGTTTCTCTCCAAACACTGAAAGATTTTCACAGGAGAAGGTTACAAATCCTTGCCAAAGCAGGAGCTGACATAATTGCATTTGAGACGATTCCTAATAAGCTTGAAGCAAAGGTATTTGTGTAAATACAAATAAAAATAGATTAATTTCTTGATAATTTAATTTAATGTTACAAAATAGATTATTATTTCTATGACCCACTTGGAATATTGCAGGCATATGCTGAGCTGCTTGAAGAAGAAGACATAAAAATTCCAGCTTGGTTCTCTTTCAATTCCAAAGATGGAATTAACGTAGTTAGTGGTGATTCTATCTCAGAATGTGCTTCCATTGCAGATTCCTGCAAGCAAGTAGTTGCTGTAGGAATCAACTGTACTCCTCCTAGATTTATTCGCGAACTTGTTCTCTCCATTGCCAAGGTACACATTTTCTCTGCAAGTTTACAATAATATACAGCCATTATCAGTAATAACGCCAATTAGTGGGTGATTAATTTGTCAGGTTACAAATAAGCCAATAGTGATATATCCAAACAGCGGAGAGACTTATGATGCTGAGCGCAAAATATGGGTGGTGAGTTATATTTTCTTGCTATTGTTTTAGTTTTAGCAATATTGTATAATCCTGTTAGAGATTGTTAAGATGGATTAAGGTTTATTTGGTGCAGAAATCAAGTGGAGTAACTGATGAAGACTTTGTTTCATACATTGGCAAGTGGCGACAGGCCGGAGCTTCTCTTTTCGGCGGCTGCTGTAGAACTACTCCAAATACTATTAGGGCTATATCAAGGCTTCTTTCTGACAAATCTTCTTCACCCTTTTAAGTAATAGCCCAATGTTTTTGTTTTTTTGTCCATCTAAATTGGTGGAAGTGTAACAGGGTCTGCATCTTTAATGAAATAAAGATAATTTCAATTTTCTGGGTATTCCTCAATTACTGACAAAGGGTATAATATAGGAACTCAACCTCTAATTCTCAATGTACTAGTTAAATTCGTGATTTCAGATTTCAATCCGGTGTTGAAAAGGAATAATAAATTCCTTGTAAAACTCGAACAAAAGTAAGCCCAAAACCAAATTGGACAAGGAATTGCACTTCAAGCCATTAAAAGCCCCAAGTCCCTCTGACTCAAGGTTTTCGTTGAGACGTCTCAAATTGAAAACAAACGACGCAAAACTTCAACCTATGATCTGACTCAAGGTATTCGTTGAGACGTCTCAAATTGAAAACAAACGACGCAAAACTTCAACCTATGATAGAATTAGCTAGCGACATTATTTGGGAAATTCTTAGGCGTTTACCTGCCACAGAGCTCGTCCGATTCAAATCCGTGAGCAAGGCATGGTATTTCATTATTACTCATCCACAATTTCTGAGAGACCATCTAAACTATGTTTCGACCGCAGAGAATGAATTTAGGATCCTCGTTATAAACCAAAACAGATTTTATTCCAGCTTCTATCACAAAGAGGATAATGTTCAGGAAAAATGTCATGTCTTGCCTCCTCAGATAGCGCCTGAATTTACTTTTGTTCATGGTTCTTGTGATGGTTTGTTGTTATTTCTAATTCAATCTCGGAGACCCCTCGTCAATCGTATCGTCATATGTAATCCTTGTACTAAAGAACTCATTAAAATACCTGTAACTCGCCCTATTGCACATTTTCCTGATTGTTATGGGCCACGAGAAGATTTATTTGGTCTTGGTTATGATCCTCACACCGATGACTACAAAGTTCTCAGATTACCTTCTGACTTGAAGGCGAGGGAGAATATGACTTTCGATAAAAAGGATGGATTAAATTGTTTGGTTGAAGCTTACTCTTTGAAGACCAAATCCTGGAAGACCATCCAAGATGGAGGCTTTATGTACCTCATTAACCGCTTGGCGCCTGCTACAGTCAACCAACGTCCCCACTGGATAGCCACCCATATTAGTAATCCTGATTCATCGCAATGTGTGATTTTCTATTTTGATGCAGGAAAGGATAATTTTGGAGATATGGTGCTGCCTCCGTATGTTCAAGAGAATGTGAGTGTGCACAATTATAGAGGATTTCTTGGTTTGGCCGAGTATTCCATTGAGGGAGAGTTTATCTTGTGGTCTATGAAAGAATATGGAAAACCTGATTCTTGGGCCAAACTCTTGACTATCCCTAATGTACCTGCACCGAAGGGTTATATTTGGTTTTGCAAGCCGGCGCCAGTGTTCATTACCGAGACCGGAAAAGTGCTACTAAGGACCGCAGAAGGACAACTAGGTGTGTATGATAGAAAAGATGGTAAATTCATCAAACCTTTATTTCAAGGCCATAGTGGTGGCTTTCTACGTGGCACTCCATACCTTGAGACGCTCGTTTCACCAACTGGTGGCAATTTGAAATGGTAATCACTCGACAGACAAACACCTTATTATCTGCATTCCAACATTATGAACGAGAATCAATTCGAATGGCGATGGGATTTGCATATTATGCCTTTTATTACTGAGAACATTTATTGTTGCCTTTTATTTATATTTTAAGGTTTCCTCTCTTTATGTAACATACTTTGCTGGACTATTTGCTCCAGCACACTTTCCTTTCTATCCTTTTCTTTTTTAACTTTAAAAGTCTACTCCACTCACACATGGTTAAGCTAACATATAATGGAACTACCAAACATATACAATTATTACTTAAACATAAATAATTATTTAGATCCTTCTATAAACAGCAGGCTTTATACCAGACTCCCGTAATATTTTAACGATATTCATTGTTAAAGAGACAAACAGTACCAAATTTTATGATGCAAAATTTTCATCCTTCATGTCCGCCTTTCTGGTAGTTTCCGTCCATGTTACAGTGCCTTAACAAAAATTACAAACCAAGACAGAAAAAAAAAGGATCAGCTCTAAAATAGAAGGTCCTATTGCATTCCAGATTCAGAAAATACATTTCCAAGCTCAAACCTCAGAAATCGAAAGGCATCCTTCAGAATCAGTTCAAACATAGCTAATAACCAGTTGACAATCAAAATGATGCATCACAGTTGGGGGAAAATGGAGTCAACAAAAGCATGATGCATTGGATCCAACAGCCAGAGTTTTGTAACATGATGATGAGATGAGGTACGCCTGTGAATTTCTTCAACAAGCCATATGGTGGCTTCAGCTTTACAAGGATGAATCATAGTATCTAAGGCCCTTTGTTCGTCCTTGCTGCCAATTCTCAGATTATCCCACTGTTTTAGAAGAATGTTGGTGAGGTAATGCAAAGGTTGTCCATAGAGTTGCTTTATTGACTTGCCTAAACCCACCCATGATGAAAATGGTATAAGAGAGCCATGATGTGGTGGGATAGGGAGCTGCCTCATGTATTCTTGATACATTTCTGCTCTTCTGGTAAGTATACCTACCATGTCGACCATATTTGCAAGATTAGTTAACATATGGAGGAATAGATGGTGCTGAAAAGATTAAACAAAATTGAAGTGCATAGTTTAACCCTTTTCTTATATGAGGTGCTATGGCATAACATTGTAACATTACAAAAAAAGAATCTTAGACTGGTTAAACCAAAGTGGAATTAATACCTTCAGATGATATTTCTTTTGTAGTTTCACCAAGTGAAACATTAAGGGACAATTGTTGTGGATCAACTCCATCATTAGTCTCTATATCTCCATCTGAGGAAGAAGATTCATCTGATGATATAACATCAATCTGCTCACTCCATGGCATTGACCTCTTCATGGTATACACAATTTAACCCTGCAGAAAAGGAATCACCCATATTCCACACATTAAAGGAAGCCAATGAGGCACCGGATATTGTACAAAAATAAGCAACCAAAAGCACATGGCGAGAATCTCATTATGAAATAAAACCAGAAATAGAAAAAAAATATATTGAAAGGGAATCTACCAACATTTCACATCTGTCTTAATAATTTGATCTTATACCATAAACCATTTAGAATCGTCAATCAATGTTCTTCTCTACAATCAAGAATCGGTTCCGTTCATTTTCCTTCAAAATTATTCGAAAAAATTACACCAGTGACCCTAAAACAAAGAAAAAAAAACTATGAAAAACAATAAACAAGAAAATAAAGAAAGCAACGCCGATTAACCAATATTGCAATATCTTCTCTCTTTTGCAATTTTGGTAGGGTAAATAAAATCACCCCAATTGAGCGGGGCGGAGGCTAGCTTACCTGGGTCAGTAAGACTTGAGCTGAGAGAGTGATCGAGACCGAGACCGAGACCGAGACGGAGACCAGCCAGAGATGCGCAGAGAGAGTGATAGCGCGAGTGAGTGAGCGCAGCGAGGGTAACCCGTAGAGGATATTTCGAGGGAAGACAAACGATGAGTTGGGAATCGATACGGCGTGTTTATTTTTCAACCTATTCATCAACAACTGCCAATAATAATAATAATAAGCATCATTAAATCTTTAAATAAAACAATATAAACAATAAATATTGAAATATTAGAATCATCAAAGTATCATAAATGTCCAAATATCCAAATATTAGAATCATCAAAATAATATATGTAGGAACCAGAGAGCGAAAAAAGGCATTCTCTTGTAATAAAAAATGTCTGTATTTCACCACTTTCGTTTTCCAGAGTACCAAGTTGTTTTCTTTCTGTTTTTTTTTTTTCCTTCCCTCCTAATGTACTATTTACAAGATCGAAAAAGAAGAATTTTAAATATAAAAAAAAATTCATAATTCATAATTAGCTTAAATTATTCCAGTCTACTAAAAAATTCATAATTATTGATTTTCTTGCTGAATATGAAATTTACAATCACTATTTAGATTTTACTAACACCTCAAAAATAATTCCCAATTACCGACAAAAAGTTATAATCTGGACATGCACAACAACATCAATGACGGAAAAGAAAAGATCAGAAAGAACAAGTTAAAAATTCCAAATTTCAAAAAATTAAAAGTATAAAATAAATTACCTAGATTTATGGCTTAAAAGGAGGGACCATTAATAATGGAAAACGAAGATTGATAAAAGAGAGAAATCGATTTGAAGTGAGAGAAGGGAGAGGTTTAGATTGGTTGAGAGAATGAAAGAGACAGTTCTTTGCTCTTCATGCGGCTACACAACAAAGAAAAAGAGGAAAAAAGTTACAGGATTTGGGACCTTTTAACAAAACGGCGTCTTTTTAGCATAAAACCTGGTTCTATCCGGTTCCCGGTTTTATCCAGATTATTCCGGTTGAACTCGGTTTTTTGCCCATCCAGTTTTAGACGTTAAATCAGACCTGATCAACCACCGATTCGCAGTTGAACCGGTCCGACCAGCCGCACCGGTTTTAAAAACATTGGTTTAGACGCCTTGGTCGTAAATTATAGTAATGTTGGTTTTATGACCAAAAAGTAACGTAGTACAGCTTATTCTTGAGAACTTAGCAAGTTCTTCCCTTTCCTTCCAGCCTTGATGATGGGCAGCCAGAAAGATAAAAAGTATTTTTAATTGGAAGTGGATATTAATTGTTTGAAATTTTCTTGATATTTGAACAATGTTTCACATGAATCTTATAGTTTCACAAACAGAACCACAACCTTAATGAAAATAATCAGTTCACAACCCCTCTCCATTACCACATTGTTAACTCTAGTACCTGATACAAATAACTGAAGCTAGCCTTATGATCTTGAAGCGACCGTCTTTTTCTTTTTTTTTTTAGCCAACTATGAATTTTGTATTTGATGCACTGAATTGATAATGCTATGGTGATTTGAATAGCAAAAAAGATCTTTTTAGGAAAAAAAAATAAATAAATGGAAAGCACGGTAAGGTCAAGAACAGGCAAAAACTTGCTACACTTTTTCAAGGCTAGACTAAAAGCTGTTGCTCTTTAGCTTGAAACATCAACTTCTCAATCTTTTCCTTCGCTTCTGTCATGTTGCTTTGTTCAAGTTCCTGCACCAATATATTGTATGTGTCATATTCAGGAATCATCCCCTTGAGTATTATTTCTTCAAAGAACGAGCAAGCATAATCAAGCTTCCCACTCTTGCAAAGCCCACGCACCAAAAGAGCATATGTACCAAGTTCGATGCTCACATTGTTCTTAAACATGTGGCTCAACAAAAACTTAAGCACCTTCATTCTCTTCTTTCTGCAAAACATCTTCAATAATGGTGCATATGTCTTTATATCTGGTTTGCAAGAATCCTCTTCCATCCTTTGCAGCAACTTTAGTGCATTCTCTTCTTCCAAATGGGTACAAGCACAAGATATCATGGTATTATAGGTCAACAAATTCCGACTGACTCCTTGTTTTTTCATATCCTCAAAAACATCCCAAGCATCCTTGAGCCTTCCAGATCGACTTAAG
>CANUEX010178862.1:0-61689 GCA_948099535.1 Jatropha multifida | reverse complement strand
CTTTAAGTTGTAAGTTTTAGGTTTTGAGAAATTGTGTGAATTGAGTTGGGGAAATGTGTTGTGATTGCTTTAGTATGATTCTTCATGCTTAATAAGCATAATGGATTGCTTGGAAGTGAAAGAGAGCAACCCTCCTTGTTTCCCTTCTTTAGCCGAACCCTCTTTAGGGGGAGGGCTTGGATTTTTGTTTCTTGTTTTGATCTCCTTTGATTGTAATTGAGCTTGAGAGTGGTTTTATTTATGATTTATGGAATAAATTTGGAAAGGAATTATTTCCTCTTTGTTTTCAAAGGATGGCCGAACCCTCCTTAGGTGAAGGGCCATTGTGTTTCTTTGATTTTCAAGCTTGATTTTAACTTAATTGAGTTTATTAATAAGTAATTTGGTGATGGTTTAAAGTTTTAATTCGAATTTCAATGTTTAAGTATTTTTCATGACTTAAAGGAGGTTTTGAAATGGTAAATTGGGTTTTATGGTGAAGTGTTTAAAGTAATGGATTTAATGATTTTGAGTTAGTGATTAAGGCATTTGATGGAGAAAGCTTTTTCTCCTTTTGTTTTCATAAAGAGGCTAAACCTTCTTTAGTAGGTAAGGCATGATTTTGGTCTTTTAAACGTTGATCTTTATGTATCTTTAAGCTATGATTATTTGTGATTAAGAAAGTATGGTTTTGTCTTTAAACATAAGAGGATTTAAAGTGCATTTACAAGTTGTAAGTTAAGTGATTTTGAATAATAAGTGTTAATTATAAAATATTTTTGGATAAGGAATGGTGAATGAGAAATAAGGTTAATTATGGAAGAATGGTTTTGATTTGGTCTCTACTATGCATGATTGACATGTGGTATGATGAGATATATTTCGATATGTGAGCATGCTCGAGTTATCAACACATTTTATTATGTGGAGCTATGATCATATGCTAGAGTTATCAGCCCTTATAAATAGGCGGATGAGCTGATTATATGATGGGGGTGGCGCTTCCATAGGCCACGATTATGTGATGGGGGTGGCGCTTTCACAGGCCACGATCGAATCTGCTTACATTCATTCAGTATTAGTACGAGCCTTAACTAAGAAAATGATTTTATTTTACTATAAAAGAATAAGGACCCATTTGTATTTATAATCTTCTTATGGTTTTCAAAGTGTTCAAATTTAATTAATGCGATTTTGGTATTTAATTTATATAATTTGAGTATTTTAAAGCATTTTCGAGACTTGCTATTTGGCTATTCTTATTATTTTAAATTGTTAGTTATTTAGCACCACTGAGTCTTCGACTCAGCACGTTGAATTTTATCATGCGCAGGTTGTGAGCTGTAGGTGCTATGTGAAGACCGAAGAAGTAGCATTAGAGTACAAATATCTTTTTAGGTAGGATATATTGTAAATTGTAAATTTGGCATGTATAGAAAGCATTGTAAGAAGTATTGGAGTTGTAAATATTGGAAATGTAAATAATGAGATTGATGGTTATATAAGTATTATTATTTGATTATATTTATGGTGTATGAATGGAAACATATATTTATATATTCTTTGAATGAATGGTGTATTAGTATGATAGAACATAAGTAAATAATTGCGACCTTTTAGAAGTGCTTATGGCATGTTGTGTTGAATTGGAGTTTTGGGGTTTTGGAGAAATTATATTGGTAGTGGGTATATTTTCTTTGTGTGACAAGTTAATTTTTAGGGGAAACTCTTGCGAAATTTTTGTAGGAATTTCCTTAAATATCATTTTTAAATTTTTAATTACTTGCCTCCTTATGACAATCTAACCACTTCTAATATGTGATCTAGAGTTAGTAAGTGATATAAGACGGTGCTCCGGCACCGAATGTGGCATATGCCGTCTGGTTCTCTGAGATTGGGCGGCAGATGTTACATTCGTCCTCTCCCTCAAATGAAAGGGGAAAATGTTTTCTTTTAAATTAACCTCATTTTCTCAAGATAACCCCACTCAAAACCACACTAAAATCAAAGAACACAAAAACATGAAGCAAAAGTTCATGCCCTTCCTCCTAAGGAGGTTCGGCCAAGTGAAGGGGAAGGAGAAGGGGATGTTCCTCTTCTCATTCAAGCATTTCATTATGCTTAGAACACATAGGAAATAATGTAAAAATAATCCAATAATCAATTCCCCAACACAATTCACAAAATCATAAAAAATCATTCAAAACCTTAAAATTGGAAACTTAAAGAAATGAAAGGAGAAACAAGATATTAGTGCACTAACCTTCAAAACAAGCTTAAAGAAGCTTGGAGAGCCTCAATTCTTTACTTTCTCCTTCCCTTTCGAAAAAGGTTCTCCAACTTCTTGAAAGTAGGAAAAATGCACATTATATCAAAAATTAACAAAAGAAATAGATGGAGCATACTTAATGCATCAAGTACAAGTCTAAATCTTAAATTCTACTTAATATTCACAAAACTCAAGATTCACAACTTACTTTCTTTGATGGAAACTTCAAATTCCTTAGCTTAGGACTCCAAATTCTTACTTCTTCTAGTTAATGCTTAAGGTTCAATTACTAATATTTGGTTAAATTCATGAAATTTGAGGTAGTTTAGAGGTAGAGAAAATGAAGAAAAATGGAGGAGATAGAGAGAGAAAATGGCGTGGAGAAGAGAGGAAGAAGATGAACATATGGTGTTGATGAGTGGTAACTTTTAAGTGGAAAAGTCAAATTTGGCTTCTTGGTTTTATGCCAAATGAGTGGCTATGATCATCTAGTGTTCTCATCCAATGGCTCTAATTATTCATCAAATAATTTTCCTCTAATTATTATTTAACTCCACCAATTAATTAAATTAATACCACAAAAATAATTCCTCAATTATTCCTTAACTTACTACACTAGAAAACACTATTCATTTAATGCCTTAATTCTCCAAAAATATTCATGAAATACTTTCTACCCACCTAAATCATGCAAACATGCTCCAAAAATATTAAATAAAATATTAGACATGTATAGTAATTTTTCTAGACCGAAATAATATCAAGTCCCGAACTGATGGTACTATTCATAGACTGGTAAATCACTATTACCGACACTGCAAAAGACACTGAAAAATGGACTGTTACAAGATCTTTGTCTAACTAAGTTGGCCCTTCAAATCCAGAACCGTTGAAATTTTTAGTATGATTTCCATACATCTTGTCCTCCCCGATTTTATCTTCAATGGCTGTTCCCACTTCATAGACTTGTGAGAACTCGGACAGAGGCACATTGTACAACTTCTCACAGAATGCTGGCAAGGTTCCTTTGACTTATTCTTCATTTGAGTGACTTTGGCTCTCCATCTAGCCATGTAGTCTCTAAAGGATTCATCATGCTTTTATACAATTGCTTCCAGATCCCTCAAATTGACGCCTATCTGATATTATAGGCATACTCTTTGAAAAATATGTTGGTTAGTTCGCTCCAGTCTCTCCTAAATTTCCCATCCAGGTTGTAGTACCATATTTGAGCATATCCAATCAAAGACATGGGAACATCTTTAGAATATCCTTTGGTGGCAGTCCTGCCAACTCCATGATCAATTTGTATTGCAGGAGATGTATCTTCGGATCACCAGTCCCATCATACTTTGCTACTTTTGGCATTTTTTAAGTAGTTGGAATCGTCTGCCTTATTTCAAGTTCTTCGTCCCCATTATTATCCAAATCCATATATTGATCCATGCCTCTAGACCTCATGAAAGCATGCAGTTTTTCAAGCTTCTTATCAAGCTTTTGGAGTTTTTCTGAGACAACCGGCTTGGGTTCAATCTGCCTGATGGGTATCTTCTTGAAAAACTCCTTATCTTGCCAGGTGTCGTCAACTTGTTCTTCTTTTGCAAACTCATTATTAACTTCTTCGGCATCTTTGATTACCACCTTATATTTTCCCTTATCGAATCTTATGAGTTCTTCAAGGTTGGCTATCACTGTTCTCTCAATCATCTTTTTCACTTCTATAGTGGGAATACTAAATTCAGCCATTTTATTAGAAGGAATAGAGTCTGGAACTAACAGATCTGTTTGAACAGGAGAACACCTAATCTCAAAGCGAGAGCCCAATGAACTGGAAGAGATCGCACCTAGTGGATCAGAAGGAGTTGAAGGTTCTTCAATTTTGACTGAGCGATTGTCTGACCTCAATTGGTTGCCTACTTTCGACACTTTCTTTTTGTGAGGTGCTATGATGACTGCATAAAATGGAGGTTAGTCACATGATATAATGCATGTATGCATGTTTATGAAATGGCACATGAATAAAATGATCACACAACATAATATCATGAAATGAGAATAATGTCGTATTTTGTCATTATTCAGTTGCGATTGCTCAAAATATAGATTAGAGAAGGACTTTTGAGAATTTATATGAATCAAAACAGACTTTTATCCTATAGCCAAATATTTAGAATGTTCCTTTTTTCTGCATTCAAATAGTGCTGATGTTTGAACAGTTCTCTTTTTTCTTTTTTCTTTTGACATAAAAAATATTTGGCTTAAGATGAATGTCCTATATATTGCTTGAAATGTTAACTTTTGACAGTACTCCAAATATCACCATACATATATTGGGATTTTTTGGGATTTTTGTGAAAATATTTTTACCCAATGTAGGAACTTTCATATATTGCTTGAAAATGTGTTTTATTATAGTTGATAAAATTTGGTGCTACCAAGGTTTTTATACCCCTTTTTTTTTTTACAAATCCAACACATTTGTAATAAGGGTCTTCATACGTCGACTCCTGAATCTTAATTCGTTTTGATTCAAGTATTTCTCTTTAGTCTTTCTCTCTTTAACACTTTGAACAATGGAACGAAGGCATGACAAAATACCCCTATATGGCTATAGGAAAACATGTTAAGTGATGTATGAATGCAACACAACACAAACAAAGCAAGTATATACAAACAAAGGGGATGTGAGTATGGAAACACATGTCCTCCACCTTTATAGCTCCCACACACACAAGATTCATGGTTTAGTCCCTTTTATTCCTATGACATTTGGGCTAGGCCCATACACTAACGTGGGGTTTTGGACCTGACGTTTCTCACATTTATTTGATGAATGTATCAAACAAATATTATTATGGTATATCCTAAAATGAAAGAACTGTGGTCCACTACATGGGCTTAGGTTGGGTATGCATAGTCCTGGGTTCCATAAGCAAGAGTTAGTTATTTCCTCCCATTTACTTTAGGTCTAAGTAAAAGGTGATAATGGATTGTGCCAACTCTTTTAATATACCAAATGGTACTTGAGAGATTAAATGCATGAATGCCATTTATTAATGGCACAATTAATAAGTATGAGTATTTGGACAACTATTAGAGTTAACTCTCTAAGTTTTCCCAGCGGAGATGCCAGGCTAAGGATGATGTGGTTTTTGCACAACGTCTCATGGGTTTCTCGAGAGTCACTTGAGTAAAACAAATTAAACGAGCTTGGTTTATTTTATTCAATGAAATTGATTTTATCCAATCCCATTTTAATCCTCTGAAAAGGTTCCCTTACTTTGGTAAGGTTTTGAAAACGTTTGGATTTGCCACCCTATTTTACTAAATTAGGAAAAAAATTTCTCGAATTAATTAATTCTTTGGAACTAACTAATTCAGTTTTAACCACAGTGAGTACGGGAGTTGGATACAAATATGGAAAGGTGTTAGGCACCCATTCTGCCCTATCTAAATCAGCCTCCTAGTTGTCCATATATTAGTTTATTTATTAACTACGGTATTAAATTAAATTGAGATGTAAAATGTTTTATACAATTTTGAAAACAATGTCATTCAAGCAAATTATCACGTTCTAAATCATACATCAAGCATGAAAATTAAACATCCACAAAGAAAGGGGGAGGAGAAAAGAATTATAATCCTTCTTATTTAAATATAATCTACCCATTTATCCCATTAAATATTCTCATTTCCCATTTAATTAATACAAATAATCCTTAATAAAATTATTACAAACCATATGGATAAAAATAACATTAAACCCAGAAATTACAACAAATATATTCAACAAACATAACATATTCAAACATTCAAACAACATGATTTATGTAAACATTAATTGAAAATCATCAAAATTCAAATATTAACTCAATAATATAATAAATTACTCAAATTAAACAATAAACAATAAACTGGCAGAATGAAAATTAATGTCAGAAATGTTAGTGAGTTAGATGAACAACAAATAATACATATTATAGAACAATAATTAAATATTCATAAATAAAAGCTTGTAAAAATAAAAATATAACAATTTTAATATTGTTTCAAGCTCATGATCACAATGTTCATTTTGTTAGATAAACAAAATCCACAAGTTCTTACAAGAAACAAGATTAAAATCATTAATGTACTCATCTGGGATCAAATATGAATTTTCGACCCTTAGGCCTAACCGACTTCAATCTCAAAATCTAGGCACGATTTGGTGTTTTTTAAATTATTCGGCTTCTGAGTTAATATTCTCATACCATTGAAAGTGACTTTTGTCCCATACTAAGATAATTGGAGTTCATAAACATCAGAAAACCCAAAAATGTCAAAAAATCAGAAATCTGTAGATTTCTGGGCTCAAATGGCGTGCGCCACTTGCTAAAGGCATGCACCACTTGTGAGCGGTTGTCGCCAAGTCAGCCCAGAAAGCTACAGATTTTCTGCAAAATTAAGTTTTTGCGAATTTCTCTCACAAATGACTCAATTTTTAATATTTTAACATCAAATTGAAATGGAAATACAAAAGAGATGAAGTTTAGACTCTCAGTTTAACTAGTTTTGAAGAAAAATCATTGATTTACTTGAAGTTGATAAAGAACACCTTAAGAACACTTGATATTTGAAGATGATCCAAGTTTGTGTGTTTGATTTGCTTTTGGAAGTGTTATATGCTCTTGGAACTTACTGATTTCGTGATGATTAGACTTCTAATCCCATAAACTAATAAAAATTTTAAGATTTTTATGAAGAAATTTATTTTAGATTGTGTTTTTTTATTTGATTTTTGTGTTTGATTTTGTTGTTTTTGTGTTTTTTGATATTGATTTTTCTCAACTTTGTAATTGCTCAACCTAAAAAATGTCAACCCCTTAACCCTAGAGTTAGTGATGAATTTATAGGCAAATGAGTATTTTGACACTATTCACAGCCTATGTAGCATGTGGGCCTACACATTGGCCCCGTTGGTAGGCCCCACAAACGACTCGGCTTTTGATTTTTCATGAAATTGATTCATATGGTACGTGTGAATAAAAGATGGCCTTACAATTATGGTGAAAACACTTAAGTAAAGCTGGTCATTTTTATATTGTCAAAACATCATTGAAGTTGGCATTTTGAATAAAAATATCTGGTTTGTAACACCCGCCGCCCAATCCTGGAGGACCAGACAACGGATGTCACATTCGGTGCCGGAGCACCGACTTGTTATACTTGATGAACCCGAAATATACTTTAGAAGTGGCTAAGTTTCCATAAGGAGGCAAGTAATATTTTAATAAAAAAATTTCTTGTAGATAAATAAAAACTTAGGGAAATTCCTATGAAAAATTCGCAAGAGTTTCCCCTAAAAATCGACTTGCCACACAAAGGAAATAAAGCACTTCTAATGTTCAATCCTCCAAACCTCAACTCCAAATTACAATACCAAGTCGCACAGCACTTCTAAAAATATAAGGTCAAGTCATCTTATGCTCTAATTAACCATTCAAGAAAATATATACCATCGTTCTTACATCATTCATGAAATCGAATAATAATACATAATCAGCCACTGATTTCATTAAATATAATTAAAATATTTACAACCTCAAAATTTGTTATAATAAATCCATACATGCCATTATTCACATAATAAACATATCCTATCCAAAATTAATACGTCTACTCTAATGCTCTCTTCTGGTCCCGAAAAGTGCCCTCCGCTCCTAACCTGTGCGTGATAAAAATCAACGCACTGAGTGGAAGACTTAGTGGTGCTAAATAATCAACAATTTAAATTAACACACAGCCAAATAGCAAGTCTCGCAAATGCATTAAATTACTCAAAATATATAAATTAAATACCAAAATCACATTAATTAAATTTGAGCAATTTTAAAAAAAACATATGTAAAAAAAATTTAAAAAAAAAAACACCAGAGTCCCCATTCTTTATAATATAATAAAATTCCATTCTTAATTAAGGCTCGTACTAAATAGAAAGAATGTAAGCAGAATCAATCGTGGCCTGTGAAAGCGCCACCCCCATCACATAATCGTGGCCTATGGAAGTGCCACCCCCATCATATAATCATAGCTTGTGAAAGCACCACCATGGCCTGTGGAAGCGCCACCCCCATCTCATAATCGTGGCCTGTGAAAGCACCACCGTGGCCTGTGGAAGCACCACCCCTATCTCATAATCGTGGCCTAAGGCCACCGTGGCCTATGCAAGCACCACAATAATAAGCGCGTCTGCCTATTTATAAGGGCTAATAACCCTAGCATATGATCATAGCTCCACTAATAAAATGGGCTAATAACCCGAGCATGCTCACATATCGCAATAAATCTCATCATACCACATTTCAATCATGTATAGTAAAGCCCAAAAAAAATACATTCTTCCACAAATAATCTCGTTTCTCATTCACCATTCCTTATCCAAAAACATTTTAAAATTAACAATTATTATTTCAAAATCACTTAACTTACAACTTGTAAAATCCAACAAAATCAATTCATGTTTCAAGAAAAAACCTTTCTTTCATAATGCCTCCATTAAAAGTACTAATTATCAACTTAAAATCACTCTTTAAAATCATTAAATCCATTTCTCAAACAAGGAACCAAAAAACTCTTTTAATACTTTAAAAACCTTCTTTAAGTCTTACTAAAATGTTTAAACACCAAAATTCAAAAGAGAAATCTTAACCACTAACAAATTACTTAATAACAACCTTATTAAAGTTTAAATCAAGCATAGAAATCACAAAGAGCATGGTGTTCTTCATCAAACAAGGGTTCGACCAACCATGGAGAATGAAGGGGAAATGGTTTCTTTCCAAATTAATTCCATAAACCTGACCTTTGCTATGTTCTTAGGGTATAACTGAAGTTATAGGACTTCAAATTGAGTGAAACTTAATTATTTAGAAAGATAAGAAAAAATTGTACAAATTTCATGAAGGGACTATAGTCTAGATCATTTTCTAAGAGGGTGAAAGAAACCCAAGAACACAGACCAACAATCCAACACGATTTAGCACAACCAGTTTTGGTATAAAAATCATAAGTTGAGCTATATGTATTACAATTGGACACAAGATGATGATTTAGAAATCTAAGAAGTATAACTACAACTTTTATGAAGAACATAAGATATTATCTTGCCATTTTAGTGGCCAAAAGGGACAGTCAATTTGGATATACAAGTGAGACACCATAACAGAATCAGTTTTGGTATTTAAATCATAAGTTGAGTTAAAAGTATTGGAATTGAACATAAGAGGATGTTTTGGAAAGATGAGAAATAGAGCTACAACTTTGATGAAGAAGTCAGAAGCAAATAGAAATTATAAATTGATCAAAAATGACTTCCAGTCCACCCTAAGTACACCTCTAACATCAAAATTCATCAAAAACCTAAAATTTAAAACTTAAGAGAGAATGAAAGGGAAACTAGAATATTATTGCACTAACCTCTTTTTCAAGCTTAAACAAGCTTAAAAACTCTATCCTTGGGCTTTTTCCTTGCCTTTGGTGGAAGGTTCACCAATCTCTTCAAAGTAGGAAAAGAGCTCATTAAAATCAAAATTAACACTAGAAAAGAAAAGAGCATGACTTAATGCATGAATTCCATGGCTAATCCTAGAATTAGACTTAATAAATCACAAAATCCAAAAGTTACAACTTACCTCTTTTAATGGCAACTCCAAAACCAAAGCTTAGAAACTCCAAATTCAAGCTTCTACTACTTAATTCTCAAGGTTTAATCAAAATCCTATGATTTAATTAGGTGGTTTAGTGGTATTTGGAGGTAGGAAAATGAAAGAAAAATGAAGGAAGAAGAAAGAAGAAGTTGGCATGGAGGAAGAAGAAGGGAGGAGAGACAAAGTGTTGGTGATTTAAGTAGCAAAGTCAAACTTTGCTTCTCATTTTATGCTAAATCAATGGCCAAGATCAAGTCTTAGGTAATCTCATCTAATGGCTCTAAATATTCCTCAAATAATTTATTTCTAAATATTATTTAACTCCACAAATTAATTAAATTAATTTTCCAAAAATAATTCACCATTTATTCCTTAATATACCACAATAAAAAATAATATTCACTAGTTGCCGCAATTCTCCAAAAATATTCGTGAAATATTCTCTATCCATCTAAATCATGCAACCATGCTCCAAAATATTAATTAACATACTAGACACATGTAGTAATTTTTTCGGGCCAAAATAATACAATGTCCCGGACCGATGGTACTATTCACAGACTGGTAAATCATTATTACCGACACTGAAAAAGATACTGGAAAATAGTCCGTTACAATTACCCATCATAGATTAACAAAAAAAATCTATAATAAAGAAGATGACAATATATGATAATATATAAAGATCATTACACTATCATTAATAAAGTATTTTATAGTCACAAATAATAATATTCAACTGTTGTTCAATACATGTGCATTACAAAAAGAACTCAAGATTCCTTGGTCCACTTGATTTTGAGTGTTTCTTGTAACACATTTACTGCCAACAAAAAGGCAGATCCAACTTCAAAAAGATCCCCTATGCATGTGCTATACAACAAATAAAAAAATACCCTATTCCCTACTTCACTATATCTTCATCCATCTTTTTGTCTTCAAGTGCACCAAAAATGGCAAAGAGTACAGAAAAAGCAACTACATCTTCAAAACACAAAATAGTGTATAGATTCACAAAACAACATTTTGTATTTTCAAGAACAACACAATCTACAGATTCTCAAAAACCATCAGCATAACTAAATCAATAAGAGCCTCTCCCAGCAACAACATCTGGAGTGCCAAGCCCAGAACATACAGATCTTCTAGCAGGAGCAACAGCAACTCTTTCTACTATAGAAGCAGCAGGTCCTCTAGGTGTGGATCCACTCCCAGTACCAACATTTGTTCTTTTGCATCCTCCGTTGACAGATTGGTTGGTTCTTTGACTATGTAAATGTAATATTCATTAAATATCACAAATGAACATTCATCATGACTGAGGCATAATAACTCATGGTAGATTCAACAAACATAAAAATATTCAATATAATAAAGTTTTGGGATCTGAGTTGAGAGCTCACTGGTGGGGCCTTCTCATAAGTTCTCCTATTATGCCCTAGCTGCTTGCATATGACACATCTGACAGTGCAAGATCTCTTTGCTGTGCTTTGACTAGGTTCACCCTCTTGAAGGATTCTCCTCTACTTTGGCCTACCAGGCTTTTTTTTTTAGGTTTGGACGATTCACAACAGGGAATTGAGTGTCAAGTTGTAGGTTGTAGTTTAGGATTAGATGAATCACTCCCTTATATGCCTTCATATATCTCTCTATTGTGAAATACTCATCACACAAATCCTCAAGATTCAGTCTCCTATACCCTGCTGCAATACATGCATGTTTGCATGGCAGTCCTAATATTGCCCAATAATTGCAAGTGCAAATCTTTTTCCCCAAGTCCACAGCAAATGCTATAGGCCCCTCTCTCACCTCAAAATCTTCATTGTTACTTGGGAGCATTCTACAAACCCTAGAATCTTTAATTAGTTTGTTTAATGCACTCTTGCATTTAGGTGTTACCCTTCCTTCCCACAAGTTCTCCTATTATGCCCTACCTGCTTGCATATGACACATCTGACAGTGCAAGATCTCTTTACTGTGCTTTGACTAGGTGCACCCTCTTGAAGGATTCTCCTCTACTTTGGCCTACCAGGCTTTCCTTTTAGGTTTGGACGATTCACAACAGGGAATTGAGTGTCAAGTTGTAGGTTGTAGTTTGGGATTAGATGAATCACTCCCTTATATGCCTTCATATATCTCTCTATTGTGAAATACTCATCACACAAATCCTCAAGATTCAGTCTCCTATACCCTATTGCAATAATGCATGTTTGCATGGTACTCCTAATATTGCCCAATAATTGCAAGTGCAAATCTTTTTCCCCAAGTCCGCAGCAAATGCTACAGGCCCCTCTCTCACCTCAAACTCTTCATTATTACTTGGGAGCATTCTATAAACCCTAGACTCTTTAATTAGTTTGTTTAATGCACTCTTGCATTTAGGTGTTACCCTTCCTTCTTAACTAGTAGCTCTAGCAAACCTTTTATGAAGTCTAACCATACATTTCTGCCTAATGTTATCTATTAGCTCCACTATAGGCTTATTTCTCAAATTCCCTACCTAACTATTGAAACTCTCTATCATATTATTTGTTACATCAATGCTCTTAGTAGATTCATGGAATGTATGTCTACACTAATGTGATAGAGGGATGTCTAATAACCATTTTGCAGTCTTACCTTCATTTTTTGACTCAATATTCTTCATGTGTGCTTGAAATTCATAAGCATGGCTGGACTTAGCTGCCATCCAGAACTCCTTCCTCAATATTATGCTTGGAAATTGCTTCTTAAAGTTCATAAGCAAATGTTAGTAGCAATATCTGTGAAGGGACCCCTCAAACTGAGTCCTCACTGCCTCAAGCAATCCCTATGCACAAAGAATCAAAGTAAGTGATTATATATGCATGGACAATAATAACTGATAATGCAAGTTTAGAAGTAAGATATTTACCTTTTGCTTATCTGAAATGAATGTCCATGGCTTTTTTGCAGTTCCAGGGCCAATGCACTGCCTAAAACAGTCAAGAAACAAGGTCCAATTGACAGTACACTCATTTTGTACAATGGCAAATGCTAAAGGGAAAACACCTTTATTTCCATCAAGGGTAACAGCACTTAAGCAACACCCACCAAAGGGTCCTTTGAGAAAGCATCCATCTAACCCTATTATAGGTCTACACCCTTCCAAGAATCCCTCTTTCATTGCTTCAAAGCATATAAAAATAGAACCAAACACCAGTGGATCATGCAAACTATTCCTTGGCATTGGCTGGAATTTGATAAAGGTGCCTAGGTTGGATCTTTGAAGATTTGCAAAATACTCATCCAAACTCTTATAACTCTTTGCATGTGAACTTGCCGCTTGCTCTCTAGCAGCAGTTCTTGCCTTGTGCAGCTGCCAATATTCAGGCTCAATACCCCATTTCCCTTTCAATTCAACTTTCATTAACTCAAAACTCATAGATGGATTAGCACTCAACTGTGAGTCTAACTTCTTGCCTTGCCGCTTGCTCTTTAGCAGTAGTTCTTGCCTTGTGCAGCTGCCAATATTCAGGCTCAATACCCCATTTCCTTTTCAATTCAGCTTTCATTAACTCAAAACTCATAGATGGATTAGCACTCAACTGTGAGTCTAACTTCTTCCTCACCCATTTGGTTTTAGCATTTGGATTTTTGTTACCTAAAGGTCTAATGCAAGTGTGTTCAGGCTGTAATGTTTTTACAATAAAGGTAACCCTGTCTGGAGCCAAGCTAGCATGAAATCTAAAACAACACCCCTCCCCCTTACATTTAGTTGTAACCCTCTCACTATCATTCTTAATCATCCCAATTAGGTAACCTCCTCTCGCAAAATAATCTCTTAAAGCTTCTCTACAATGCTCAACATTCATGAAAGCATGCCCTACTCTGAATTCAATGTCATCTTCATGAGTGGTTATCAAAATGTTATCATAAATTCTTTTCCAAGGATCTACTTTCCTTCTCACTCTCTTCTTTCTAGGGGTAGCCTCTTCTCCATCACTGCTTGAAGCTGAGATTTCCTTGTCAGTTTCAATATCACTAAGACCATCAGCTTCATCATCCTCCTCATTGACCATTGTTTGGTCAACTTGCACATTGCTATCTTGCTCAATTTCACTACTATCATCTTCACTTCCAAAGAGCTTATACTCATCATCTGTGGACTGGCTATCAGCCACAGTCTCCCCTCCCTCAAAATCAACATTTCCTACCTCTTCATGTTGAACTTTATGCCTAAAATTGTATGGTTTAGTGGCTATATTCTGATTTTCTTTATCCATGTTTATTTCCTTAATATTTTCTCTCTCTCTCCCCCTCCCTCTCCCCCTGCCCCTACGCCTGCCTAAATCCCTCACCTCACATGAATAGTCAGTCTCCTCAGCCATCACATTATTCCATATCTGTGAACCAAACAATATTTCAACCACCCTCCCCCTCTCCCTCCCTCTAGTTCCTCCATTTACACTTCCCCCATCAACATTTTCATTAGCAGTATCATTCACAACATTTTCATTATCAATATCATGCATACCCCCAAAGTCCCTGCTTAACTCAGTTTGGGAGCCAGCAATACTTTTTGCCTCTTCGACCCCATCTTCAGGAACCTCTACAACCTCCACATTTTCATTTTCAACTCCAATATTATCTGCCACTTGACTAAGTTTAAGTGGTCGCATAATAACAGTCATGGGACGTACCCTATCTTCTAAACTCAATGGCACAAATGCAGTCTCCTTATATCTTTCAAACATCAAATATACATCAGCATCATTATCTACATTTTACAGAACCCTAATTTGATACTGTCATTTGCAAATGCAAAATGAAATCAACTTCTAAACATAAAATCAACACAAATTCAAACCAAAAACAAAGGAATGGAGGAGAAAAAGTCATGCAACCAACTAAATAAAATGGCTCAAGTTTGAATAACACTTACCTGATAAGCGACACTTGGTTTCTTATCTTCCCCACTCCAAATGTGCAACCAGTTGAAGACACGTCCTTCGAAGTGGTGATATCACAGTAATTGATCGATCAACTGTGCATTATAGTTTTTGGAAAGTGAGAACGAAAGCTTTCCTTGTTTTCGTTTGGAGAAGGAGAGTGACTTCTCATTTTCCCTCCTCACCATTCTAAAAGATGTCCATGTCAGCATTAGGGTTATTTTCATCTTTACTCCTTAAATTAACGGTGAAAATACACAAAAGCGGACGAAAAGACGTTTTAATCAGACGGAGGTTAACCTCAGAGATGAGTAAAATATTACCTTAAATGTCAAGGACCACTTAAATAATTATGGTAAATTTGAGGGACTTAATAATTATTTTCCCTTATTCTATAAAAGAAGTTATTCTACTTGTTTTATTTTACCATATACCATGAGTTTTAAGAGAATAATAGTTTTATTCTTTTGCATAAAAATATTTTATATGCACATTTAAATTGATGATATTTTCTATGAAAAGATGTATTGTGATAGCATGTAACTATTTTTTTTGCATATAACAGCTCTTGAATATATGCACATGAGATATCTTAATTTTTATTAATGACTAAAAATATAAAATAAATATTAAAGTACATTTATAGATTTCATAAACCAAGAGGTTAACTATTTAAATTTAATATACTTGAATCATGGTATTCTTGATTAGTGGAAGTTTTAGTTATGATAAATATTATTCTGATCCTTTATGAATATATGCTTGAACTCTTTTTTGTCGATAATTTCATTTGGGTTGTGAAGTATTATATAGATGATGATCGTGTTGATTATTTTTTTAGCTATTTAAATACTGCAAATCAAAGCAATTCTTAAGTTGTTCTTAAGTGTAAATATGTTACTTTGAAGGCTTTTGGTTGAAGCATTATAGTTTGCAAGTTATTAACATTCTACAAATTAAATTGAAGGTATAAGTTGTACTTAACCATGATTATTATTATTGAAAAATGTTTCTTGGTGAAGTCTTAATGGAGCAAATAAACTCTTAATTTTTACTTAAACATGACTGTTTGTCGTTAAAATATTTCTTAGAGAATCGTGAATGTTGTCTCATGAGAGACTCAAAGTAGGACAAATGACTATTTGTTATTAAAATGTTTCTTTGCGAAACATGAATGTAGTCTCATGAGAGATTGAAAGCATGACAAAGTTGAAATTAACATATTTGATCACATGATGCTGCTAATTTTCATACCACACTAAACAAATATAGTTCATGTAACTAATTTTTGTAATTATGGATTATCTTGTATTTTTAAATGGTACAATGATTGCCATAGTTCAACGTTATTGTGCTTGGAGCATTCTTTTGGGCTGTGTTGTTTTCAAATTTATGGCCACATAAAAGTTTTCTTTGTTAGCTAACTAGTCATTTTCTAAATAAAATATTTTATTTCAAACTAACAATCAATTTGCCTCTTAAAAGTCTTATTTCTAATGGGCTTACTGATTGTATATATTTTGATTTATAAAATATTTGAGTTAAGCTTAACAGGCCAAAATGTCTAACTTAAAGTCCATTATTAAAGAGTGATCAATAAAAGAATAAATGGGTCAGTTAAAATGTGTTTGGATTAAGTGTGATTAAATTTTAATCTGGATTAAAATTATACATCTTATTAGGATTATGATGATAATTTATTATATATATATATAGGCTATGTCTGCAGTCTCTAATCTGTTGTTGCGGCAATAAATTATTCTCCGCATCCCTTGTATATGATATTTTAATACCCCAACTTTTACATCTCGCATGCCTCAATTAAAAATCGCATATCGAGATTTATTAATTCAAAGACCATGCCATCTCTCGCTCCGTCCTTGATATCAATGGAAAATGCATCTTCTTCTCCATTATGTATTGTATCACTAACCTATCATTCTTTAAGTCTGTTAATTAAGGGAAAAAACAATAATTAATAATTATTTTCATTGGTTCTGACAAACTCACATTTAATGTATATCCATGAAAAAACGCAGCAAATTGGGCCCCACAATATTATAATTGTCAACTTGCTCAATATTATAATTTTCAAGTAAATTTCCCTTTCAACTTGTTCAAGGTTATAATTGTCAAATCAGATGTAATTAGCCGGACTCATCGTAAGCAAATTGTGCTTCTTGTTTCCCATCTTGTTATTTTCGTTGACCAATTTGATAAGCTTTTTACATTTCTACCCCGTTAAAATTACTATATCTGCAATATACGTCCTTTTGATTTCTCAAAAAAAAAAAAACTTCCTTTTGATTTCTAAAAGAAATATATTTGGTTAAATATTTAAATGAGTTTAAATAAGAGTACTTAAATAGATATTTAAATAGATTTAGACAAATATGAAATGGAAATCTAGGTAAGTAGTTTAAAATCCGCGGATATCTACATAGTTTTTATTCTATTAAGAGGTGTATTAGATTTTAAAAGATTTTTAAAATCTTTAAGTTGGAGGATGGATTTATGGGTGACTTTTTTATTCATAAATATCGCTCCAAAATTCAATAAAATCAATAATTTGATAGAATCCTTTTAAATCAAGAATTTTTTGAATACCATCAAATTTGTATGAATTTTTAAAAAATTATAATTGAATATCATTAAATTTATATGAATTTTATAAGAGTCTGAATTGAATACTATAAAATTTTAATAGACTCTAAAATAATCTTAATTGATTACATTAGAATTTTAAAATCTTTTAAAATTTAACGACTCTTAATCCTGCTACACTGTTGGGTTATTGGTCGGTCTCCGTTGATGTAACCAATTATAGACACAAAATCATGGAAAAATTATAAATGTACCCCTGTATTTTTCCGAAAAACTACTTTTATCTTTTTTTTCTAAATATGCCAATATGTCCTTGTATTTTGAATCCATTATTCTAGATTACCCTTTTATTAGTTTTTTGTTATTTTAGACATTAAATTCATATAAAATGACATTTTTAACCCTAACTTCTCTTTTAATCCTCAAATAAATATAGAAATCAAACAACCCAATCAGAAAAGAAACAACAAAATGAATGAATGAGAACGACTACAATTGGAGGATATGAAAAGTGAGTTCGTGAGTATTATCGCTGGCGATTAAAGTTTCATTTGGACCGTAAATCTAACTCTACAACCGAACTGCAAATACAACCACTAGCTTGAAATTTTAGCGAGGATGGTAAATAGGTGATGGGTGAATATTTTGACCTTGATTTAAGTGTTAAATTTGTGCACTTCAATTGTTAATTTTTGAACTTATGTTGATTCTGTGTATATTGATTTATCCACTTAAGTTTTGCCTTTTCTCTATCGGAACTAAGTTTATTTGGCCCCATATAAAGAAGGGTTTGCTAAAAGGTATGACAATGGAGAGTTGCAGTTTTCCTGAAACTGCAAGACAAGGACCAATCATACCCAACATACATTGCAAATTTCTGGAAGAGAAAGAGAGGAAGACAGTACTTTTGTGAAAATTTTTCTTTTCTCTCTTTGCACTGTTAAAATTCCCTTTTACTTGAGTTCTAAAACCATAAATATTACATGAAAGGGGAATATAGTTCAACGGTCGAAAAATATAAGGGCATGACAATTTATTTTTAAAAATATAAGGATAAAGTAATTTTTTTACAAAATAAAAAGATACGATTATAATTTTCCTTTATACTAATTTTTTTAAAAAGAAAAATTAAAGATGCTTATAAATCCAAATTTCCTTCTAGTTCACCTTTAATTACAATATGAAGGGCATGAGACATTATGCCTGCAATAATGAAACTCTGTATGTGAAAAAACACCATTGACTTTCACATAAAAACGTCACAGCTTCTTTATAAGAAAGAGATGAAGAAAGATACATGTAGAGGAAGAAGAGAAAATAGATGATGATGATGATCTATCCTGTGGGCAAGGAATTGATCGAGAATAGGTAGGTGATGGATGTTAAATTAATGGTGGTTAGGTGAGTTGATAAGGTGCCGTGGTTGAGGTGGCTGTGATCGCAGAGAGTTGTCTAAAGAGGAAAACAAAAGAAAAACAACAAAGAAAAAATAATTTTTATTTTTTAATGATATTTTAGGTATAAAATTTCTCTCTCACCTTTGACCTATTTTTATCTTCAAGTATTCATATCCTATTATTTAGAGCAAATCTTACTATTTAGACAAAACTATCCTTTTATCTTCAAGTTTACAATAGGATCAAGATCACTGGACCTTTTTTCCACAGAAATATTCACAAATGCTCTAAAAAAGAAGATAAATTCATAAAAAGAGCATTAAAATGGAGAAACCCAAATGTTAATGGAAAATTAAAAATAAGTGTACATGAATGTATAAAATCAAGATATTAGGGTCCCTATCCATTTCCCCTTCAAAGTAATCATAAACTCTGTGGTATGCTAGGACTAGGAGCTTGTATCCATTTCTGCGGACGGGTCCCAACCTGGAGGCTTGATGTTCGGCCAATCACCGCGACATCCTAACCTAATATAAAGACTCTTCTTACCTTCAAAACAGACCAAATGAGACATCAGAAATAGCTGAACTAATGCATTTCCCTAAACAAATATGCGACCAAAATAGCAGCATAACAAAAAAAAAAAAAAAGGGGTTCATAGGCACTCTTCAGTCAAATGCTAATAATAGATGGATTTGGTAACAGGCACTCTGAAATATTGATGGAATTTTGGGTTCATGTTTCAAGTGAAAAACCATCCAACATAATGTCAAATTCAAATAACAAGACCCTCATCTATCCAATTAGACCGTAGAGTAGTTGGCTAGAGATTGTTTAAATTGTTCATTGACCACCTTTTTAACAATTATTTTGAAGACCACAAAAAGATAGGCTCAAATCATTTTTTAGAACTAAAAGCAAGTAGAATGGGCTCAACCATATTCTAGGACTAAAAGCAAGTAGAACTTTCATGATAAGATAGAAAAATACCTGGAAGTTCCTTGTCTGACAGAATTAATTGTTTGAGTGCACTCAGTGATGCCTGAGCTACACTTTTTGTATGATCTGCATCCCAACCTTGGACCTTGACAACCACATCAGCATTTGTGTATGCTAGGCTACCATCTTGAATATGCTTTCTCAACTCTGCCTTTGCTAAATCCTCACCTGCCCTAATACTATTAGAACTATAGCAGCCCATTCAAATTTCATTTAACAGTCAAAGATATGTTGCAAACGAAGCCAATGTAATTCTTTTATATCAATCACAAATACAACCCAATTGAAATGGATAACACAACTATGAGTATATACACATCAAGTAAGCTGATTCACATTTTAGGTGAAAAAAATAACTAAATATTACTTGAGGGCAATTAGAAAATATGACTTACAGAATGAGCGACTGAACCGAACCTACACTGTCTGCTTCAGTAGGCTTACTAACAAGTTTGGTTCTTGGTTTACTTCAGTTCAAACCGAAGTTTCACGGTAGTTCAGGTCAGTTCTATATAATCCAATCGGTTAGGTTAAAACCAAAACTGATCCTATCAAAAACTGAAGAAATAGACCAAACCTGTTCGGTTCAGTTCAATTTGGTTCTCAAAGTAACTTTGTTTTGATCCTGGAAGTTCAGCTTGCCCTTCTAAATTTAAATCACCATTTGCTCAACCCTACCTAGGAAGTCCATGATTTTGCATAAAAGAAGTTACCACTTCTCTTTTTTATATATGAGACAACTCCTCTTCCCCTACCAATATGGGATTACATTCACTTTCTTATTAAGTATGGAAATAACGGGTTGGCCTAACACAATAATTTGCAAGTCACAATCAGGTTGACAAAACAATGACAAATACAACAAACAAAACCATAACTGCTCGCTTTGTATTAGTGTTGGAGACATTGAAGTTGAAAGTTCAAAGACAAACTGATAGGGAGCTTGGTTTATAGAGAGACTTGGGAAGACACTAACAAAGGTTAAAAATTCTTTTTCTTTCCTTTTTACAAATTTCTAGGATAAAATCTCAGGTTTTAAAATCTAGTAACAACAGGCCAGAAAACAAAATTCTATCTTTTGTGCATTTTTTTTAGATGCAGTCAATTCTCTTAACTTTATAATTCTATACGTGCTACCTTTGACAATGGCAACAATTACAGCGAATTGCCTAGAGTCAGCAAAATTGTAATTTTTACTGCCTATTCAAATCAATGTCAAAAGTTGATAAATTTAAAAGAATAATTTCACAATGTCAAAAGTTGCAAGCAGCATTAATATCCTGAAAAGGATTGGTCCAACTCGAAAAATGACACAAAGCTTGTAATTTTTTGTTCCCATGATTTACCCACTAATTTAACTGCTAGACAACCATGGTTAATCAATAATGAGCACATGCCATGAGACAATCTAGAAAAAAGAAATCAGCTAAGTGGAGCAATCACGCTACTGATCTCCTTGCAATTAAAATTTGCAACCCCTCATTGGGCCACACAGCCAACTGATTGAATTGCATACTTGACACTAATGCAATGTTCAAAAACTTCCATAATCTTCGCCCTTGAAATAAATAAATAAATATAACAAGAAACTATCATCTATAATATAAATGTCAATTACCTAGGGATCCTTTTACCACTTACTTCTCTTATCGGGATCTGTTAGTTAATTTGTCAATTGCAGATGCCATTTACTAGTCTTCCAAGCATCGCTGAAGATATGAGCATATATATATTCATCATTATTTCGAGTTACGGAACAATAAGACTCTTGTTGCATACCGGGGAGGAACAGTTCCACTACCAACGACCCAGAAATCTAGTTATGGGGCTAATTACAAATATTGAATAGAAGTTGATTCTTTTGCATGAACATAAGGCATTTGGCATTCAACTGAAAACAATGTTCTTTGGCAGTGAAGTTCCATGAATGCCAACATTTCGATCCAAAATGATTATAAATGGATATTTATAAATGAATTTAAACGGGTACAGATTCAAAACAACTAGATGTTTGAGATTCAGGTAGAATACAAATTTAATAAATTGGATACCCATATATGAACCTGTTTACATAAATAAATAATTAAATATAAAATAAATAATTTGTAGTATTATTAATTAAATTATAAAATATTTTATTAAATAAAGTTAAATATTTTTATAAGATAATTAATTTTATAATAATATACATTACTTATTCAAATTATTAAAAAATAAATTTAGTAAATTACTAATTCAGTATAGCGAAACTAAATGGGTTTGGTTAGAGTCCAGGTAATGCCTGAGAAAGATATGGGTAATAAGGGGTGAATTTTAAATGGTTTTGAGATGGCTCCATGTAATGGAATTATTGACGGGTTCAAGTACTAGTAGGACATTTCTTGTGCGCACCCTACCAATTGCTGTACTTGATGAAATAATTAATGGGGAGTACCTGCCCATTTCCACATTGAGCGAAAGGTATGAAATAAATCAGATTGATTTTAAAGTCAAGGACATTTCTTGTGGGTATCCTATTTGTTGCTATTCCCAGTGGTGTATCCAATTCCATGCCATAGATTTGTGCGGATGACTATTGGTTGTGGTACCATACAATTTGCAACCTTTAAACTAGCGTATATGCTGCAACAAATGCCAATAAGAGTCCCCCCTATTGGTGGTGGTACCATACAAACCTTTAAACAAGTGTATATGCTGCGACAAAAGCCAGAAGAGCCTCCCCCCCGCCCCCCGGCAAAAAAAAATGTAGCAATAAAAGCCAAGGTTAAGCAAAAGTTACCGATAACTTCAGTCTGTGACAGCCATACAGTAAATCCTGCATAAAGATGTCGCCATTTATCAGCCCTTCCAGCAGCTCCTAGTTTCCCTCCTAACGTTGAAACAACAGCTCGAACATGACTGGACGACCAACAAAACCAAGGATAACTTTATATTTACCTAATAGAGAACATATCTAGAAAAGCAAAAGCGAAATTACATACCTACTCAGACCTTCCAGTATCGCACTTTCTGCATCAGCTACAGCATCATAACTTTCAGCAAGAACCCCTGGAATTGATTACACTTGTTAATGCACTGCAAGAGTGTTGATATAAGTCATTTCAAGTAGTCAATGAGAAGCTTCCATCTAGAGGAGGCCTTGGATTATATTAAAAAATAAATACCATAAGGAACAATGTAACATAATATTATTTTCAATTGAAAAAATTGAACATTGGCTTAAGGAAAAATTCTCTAAAAGAAAATTTCAAATTTCAAATAAATGGTTACTCTGTGCTATTTTCATTATTTAAATGCCTGAATAGATGGGAGCTTTTAGTTAGTTGGATTTGAACAGAAGTAATTTTTGTTGCTTGGTTCAGAAAAAAGACTTCATTAAAACAACTAAAGCAGCACTTTTCCACAATTACTAACCTTCCTTATTGGCTGTATCAAATTGAATGCCTTAAAAACCATAGAAAAGAAGCCAACTGGCAAGCCAAGGTAAAAAAATAATATCATACCGCGCATGTGCATATGCATATTTGTGTACATGTGTGCACTTATGCTATATGCTTGAGAGGCAGAACCTTGTTTACAATTAATCAGTGCACAATGGAGGAAATTATACTCACATGAATCAATTGTTTGCTTGGCATATGTTTCCAGCAACTCTTGTGTATTAAGGGGTGTATACCTGAAAATTATCCAAAAACCCTTTAAATCTAAGGAACACATAAAAATTCCAAGAATTTTACAACCATTTACATGTATGAGAGCCCATTATGTTAATTACAGAATGACAACCAGTCATGCTACAATTACATAACCCCAACATACAAGTCAGTAATAGACAAATAGAAAAAGAAACAACAGTAGCAGAAAATAGTCCTTGGAGATGATTTAGAAACTCTAGAAGCTGGATTCAGATTTTAGTTGAATAACCAAAGACAGCTGAATACAATACTCTGTTTATATAAAGCAAATTGAATTTAATCACAAATAGTGTTAGTTACTGATATCAACTTCCACAGACATGATAAGTGTGACATAGTAAAAAGGAATTGTAAGAAAAAAACTCTGCAAGCCATGCAAGAGACAAAAATATGGAAACCAAGGTGGAGAAAGATGAATTTTATAATCCACTAGTCACATGAGTACAAGTTCCAGACCCAAAGGAGGATAGATTAATACCCAAGACCGACTGCAAGTTCTCGAGCTACTTTTTGGTTAATTTCAGTTGAATCACCAACAATGTAGATTGATGCTCCTTTTAGAAGCTGCATAGCTCCTGCTGTCAAAGATTCCCATGACTCCACAATGTCAGGCCATTTCAAATCTGGATCTTGCTTTTTCAAGTTAATAACAAGCTGATCATCATCTATATACCTGTTTGAAACAGAAGAAGCCTAATATCAAAAGGTTTAGAGAAAACTCAAAATAGAAAATAGAATCCATATGTGCATTAAGAATCACACACCAGATAGTTTCAGAAGGCTTTATTTTGTGAAATAGATGATTAGTTTCTATAAGTGTGGTCTGAGAGCCCGAGCTTCGTACTCTGACAATTAAGGTGGTGCCATCTGCATCCACAAATATATCTTTGGAACTCTTAAAAACTTGGCTCCCAAGTGGTAATCTCAATTCCACCTCTGAAGATCCATCAGAAAACTGCATAACATTTACAATTCAAACGCTAAAATAATCAAAACTCAAAGTAAACAATTAAAGCATTAAACCGAATTCAAGAAGCCAAATATGGAACAAGAAAATACTTGGTGAATCTACAGCATAGCAGATAGAATTCAAGATAATAGCTTTGATACTATGGTTTGAAAGAATTAAACAAATTCCAAATACTTTCTTGGAAACCAAACAGAGGGTTAGAACAAACAAGTACCTCGTAATTGGTGGTGGTGGCAGTGGAAATGGCACTGCAGGAGAGGCGACGGAATCTCTTGGAGGAGGGACTCATTTTCCATGATTTAAAACTGGGAATTGAGATAGAGAAATTAGTAATTGAAGTGAATGTAGTTTTAGAGCTTGAAAGTGAAACGCAGAGATTTTGGAGAGAGCATTGACAAGTTTTGACGGTGGTTTTAGAGTAGGAGAAAAATTTGGTGACAGCAGCAGTCGTAGTGGTAGCCATTTCTTCGTTACTGGAAGGCGGAGATATATATTTTTTATTTTCATAATATACTACTGATGTCTGATATAATGGATATCTTTTCGCTTTATCCTTGCAATGCAACTTTGGAAGAGAGCAGCCAAACTGATACTACACCAGTCGTGTGTCCGCGCGTCCGCGCTTTACGTGGAGGTATTTATGGGTTATTCGAATGATTGTTATTATATTATTTCAAAAATAACATTATTAAACTAAATTGTTATCTTGAAATATAAAAATAATTAAAAATATTTTAGGTAAATATTAGAAAATTAATAATAATATTAATAATAACAACAATTATTCTATCTTATTTTTTTTTTATAAATTGCTAATTATTTTAAATATACATGTCATGCTCTCAGAATTTGAGATATAATAAACTGTCAATTAATCTGTCTTTAGGGTGAATTTGGATATATATAATGGAGTCCGAACAATCTGTATAGGATAAAGATCACGAATCTTAAACTAATTATTAATTAGAGTTGATTTAGGACTATAATATTATTTATTAAATATACTTTATTATTATATGTTAACAATAGTCTCATTAGTTATTTGGTCATTTATATTTAAATATCATATTTTTTTATAGTTTTTAACTAAGTATATTTTATTTATTCATTATTATTATTATATACATTATATATATATATATTATGTTTTAAATGAGTTATAATGATGGTGCCGTTTTTTCGTTGTTGGCAGCTTCGGAGTCTCAACTATACCCGAATGATTTAAGATTCCTTTGCAGGATAATAACGTTAGCTCGCCAGGATAGGAATGTTTTGATGGCTCGGGCGGTTTGAGATTTATATCATTGCTCTGTTTACCTAAATGAAGATCATTGTAATCTCTAGGCATAAAACAACTACAGCATCTTTGCAAAGCAGTCTAAGGTTTCCTCTTTGAAGAATTGAAAATCTAAGTACTTTATAGTCAAGCTCATTGGAGGGTTTGGAATACCTAATCGTTGGTCAGCGGATACACTTTGCCACCTTCTAACTTCGCCCACACCTTATGGCCAAACCCGTGCTGAGATGATTAAAGCCAAGGGGGCCGACTATGTAAACCTAAGACAAGTTATAGTTGAGGGCTATCCAACATGCTCACCTAGCGGTCCCATCAGACCTAACCCTTTCGATCATGGTAAATTTTTACTCTCAACGAGCTTATTTATGGTTGTTTAAACTAACATCTCTCTTTCTTTATTTCTTTTTTATCTTTTGGCGAAGATGGATCCCAAAAGGGCGAAAAGTTCAAAGTTGAGTAAGGTAGTAAAGAAGAGAGCGACCAAAGAGAGTTCTGGAAAAGAGGTGCCTCCAGCATAGCTGGAGAATAAACAAGTTGGAGTACATCTAGCAATTGGAGCTGACTCTATCGAACCCCCTGCCTTGAGCCCTACATCTAAACCTCCTAAGAAGACGATAAGGGAAGTGCTTGCACCTGCACCAACTCATACCCAAATTCTAGTCCTCCTCCTTCTTCTACTAAGGCTACGGAACTTCAAGCATACTTCTTACTAAGGTATGGGGCAAATTGTAGCATCTAGGATGATGGGCCTAGCTGAGAGTTGGCTCGTGCTTGCCTTCTTCCTACTGATGCTCGCTACTTTAAGCCTATGGATGATCTGGCAAAAAAGGACTTTCTAAACTAGTGCTTGTTCCAAGGAATGAATGCCAATAATCTCCAATATGCCTGGTTAAATAAGCCTAAGGTTGGCTATGCTGAGATGGAAGTAAAGAAGAATGAGATGAAGATCGCCCTCAAAGGTGCTAAGCTTGCTATGAGGGAGAAGGATGACCACCATAAAGTCGAGGTTGTTGCCCGAGAGGCAAATGTAGATAAACTGAAGGAGGAGAATTGGGACCTGCTAATAAGAATGGGGAGATAGAGAGCAAGATAGAAGGATTGGAAAAATAGGTGAAGGAAGTAAAATCTGAGCTGGAGGGGCTAAAGGGGTAGGAGGAGTCACATGCAAAAGATCTGGTGACAGCGTGCCTAAGTCTTCATTCCAATATCTCGGTGAAACTGAAGGAGAAGCAATTAGATACAAACTGGGCCTGGGTGAACAATGTTTACCCCAACGAGGCTGAAGAGGAGGAGAAGGAGGAAGTAGATTGGCATCAAAGTTTCCTAAGAGAGGGTTTGCCTCCTTAGTTAGAAGGGGATGCAAATGTGGCTTCGAGGGGGCAAGCCCATGATGTAGTATGGGCTTATGTATATTTATACTTAACCTATTGTAGAATTTTTTTTGTAACAAGAAATCTATGTAACCTTTTGCTGAACTTAATAAAAGGAAGATATCACTTTTTGTTCAAGTATCTTTTGCTAAGTGTTTACTGTTTCCTCTTTGCCAAAGCATTGTCTTATATTTGAATGTTTGTGTGGGGGAGTTGTATATACATAGAACTTGCTTTATTCAAACGAACTAAGTATATTTAAGTTATATAATGGGTGATTTGGGTGATATACGTATGTCTGAACTACTAACTCAGCGAATTTGCCTCTTTAGTCCATTTTGGGCGAATTGGGTGTGTCCAAACTATGGACTTAGTGAGTAGGGCCTCTTAGGCCATTTAGCAAATCGTGTATCTTCGAACTCATGGGCTTAGTGAACTGGGCTGCTTAGGCCACTTGGCGAATTGTGTATGTCTGAACTATGGACTTAACAAATTGGGCCGCTTAGGCCATTAACAAATTGGGCCGCTTAGGCCATTCGGTGAACTGTTTATGTCTGAACTATGGAGTTAGCAAATTGGGCCGCTTAGGCCATTCGACGAATTGTATATGTTCGAACTATGGACTTAGCGAATTGGGCCGCTCAGGCCACTTGACGAACTATGTATGTCCAAACTATGGACTTAGAAAATTGGGTCGCTTATATATGTCCAAACTATTAACTTAGCAAATTGGCCTCTTAGGCCATTCGATGAAATGTGTATATCCGAACTATGGACTTACCGAATTGGGCCGCTTAGGCCATTCAGTGAATTGTGTATGTCCGAACTTATGGACTTAGTGAATTGGGTCACTTTGGCCACTTGACCAACTGTGTATGTTCGAACTATGGACTTAGCGAATTACGCCGCTTAGGTCATTTGGCAAATTGTGTTTGTTTGAACTTATGAACTTAGCGAATTGAGCCGCTTAGGCCACTCGACAAACTATGTATGTCCAAAAAATGGACTTAGCAAATTAGGCCGCCTAGGCCATTTGGCGAATTGTGTATGTCCGAACTTATGGACTTAGCAAATTGGGCCGCTTAGGCCACTTGGCAAACCGTGTATGTCCAAACTATGGACTCAACGAATTGGCCGCTTAGGCCATTTGGCGAATTGTGTATGTCTAAACTTATGGACTTAGTGAATTCAGCTGCTTAGGCCACTTTCGAATTATATATGTCTGAGCTGCAGGAGTAGAGAAGATTTCTAAGTAAGATCCTTCTGGAAAAAATTAATGTATCATTCTTCTTTTGTGCTAAGAGGGCATGATACATTAAGCGAAAAAACCTAAGGTCCTTTTATTATTCAAACATCAAATTTTACTATACATATTATAAGATGGAGATATACAATATGTCTTTTGAGGTTATCAGCGTTCCAAGTGCTAGGTAGCTCGGTTCCGTCAATATTTCTCAACTTATATGTGCTTGGACCTAACTGCTTCAACACTTCATAGTATCCTTCCCAGTTTTGCCACAATTTACCTAGAATTGCTAAGCCCTTAGTGATTTCTGCTTTTCACCATACCTTGTCCCTTTCTTTGAATTACTTGGTTTAAACCTGCCTATTGAAGTACCTCCTCGCTCTTTGATTTTATGCCTCGACTCGAACCACAACGTCCTCTCTAAGTTCCTTCCCCAAGTCTAAATTATTTTTTAGGCTCTCATTGTTTTTAAGCTCTCCATATTGCCCTGTTCTCCTGCTGGGTAGACTAATTTCCATTAGTATCACTGCTTTAGTTTCATCCACCAAGGAAAATGGCGTTTGCCCTGTTACTTGCCAGGGTGTTGTCCTGTAAACCCATAGTACACTATTTAGTTTGTTAGCCTTCTCTCCATCCAACCTCTTTTTTAAGCCCTGCAAGATAGTTTTATTGGTGACTTTGATAAGGCTATTAGTTAGTGGATGAGCTACTGACATGAAATGGATTCTAATGTGCCAGTCCTCACAGAAGGACTTGAAGGCTCATGAATTAAATTTGCTTCCCATTATCAATAACTATTTTATGGGGTACCCCATACCTGAATATCACATTATACTTGAAAAAGCTAATAATCCAACCTAGGGTAATGGTGCTAAGACCTATAGCTTCTACCCAGTTGGAGAGGTGATCAATTACAATAAATACTAACTTCCTTTGTCATATTATTGTCGAAAAGGGTTCCAAAAAATCTTTTCCCCATTAGGCAAAAGGCCAAGACAAACCTACAGATTGTAGTTCTGTAGAAGGTTTTCTGGGCACACGATCATACTTCTGGCGTGTACTGCAATGGCTAATGTAATGGCAAACATCCTTCTTCATTGTTGGCCAATAATATCCTGATAGAAAAATTTTTCTAAGGATCACACTTGAGCCTTCATGTGCCCCACAAATGCCTCCATGGGTTTCTCTTATGATGTAATTGCCTTCTTCTACAATTATGCACTTCGGCCAAGGGTTGGACTTTGACCTCCTATACAGCTCCCCATTGTCTAATGCATAGTTCCCCGCCTTCCTACAAAGCTTGATCACTTCTTACTTATCATCTGGTCGAACATCATTTTGTAGAAAGCAAATGATTAGGCTCATCTAACTACTTTTTATTTACGAAGCAAGAACCTCTTTCCTCTCAAATCTTAGGCAAGTTTAGAGTTCATCCATAGCTTCTCTTGGTAAATCATCCTCTCACGCTATAGCTTTAGCTATGTCATCTGCCTCCTTATTGTTCGCCCTCTTTATCTAGGTCATTTTTCAAGTACAACTTTCTTCCTCTAATCTGTGTAAGAGAGACAAAACTAGAGTATGGTATTTGACCAAATTTGGCTCCTTGGTGGTAAATGCACCTGTGATTTGGTTAACCACCAGTTATGAATCCAGAAAAATATGGAGAATTTGAGTTCGTATCTCTAGGGCCAACTTAAGCCCTGTGACCAAACCCTCATACTCCGCAGCATTATTTATTATGGAGAACTCAGGGCACACTGCGCACTCTATCTTTATCTTCTCTAGTCCTTAGAGGATTATCAGTGCTCTCGCTCCCGAGCTTCCTAAGGCTCCGTTTGAATACAACTGCCAAGTATTATATTTGGAGTTTGACAGTTCGGTCATCGTCTCGCTCTTCTCATCCTCACTAAAAAAACTCAACCACAAAGTCAAAGAGCACTTGAGCTTTCATTACAACACATGGTTCGTATCTACTATCAAACTCCCCCAATCTGATCAGCCACTCCACAAACCTTCCAAAAGTTTCAGCCTAGTGTAGAATTTTCTTCAAGGGGAGGTTAGTTCTAATAATGATGGTGTGGATTGAAAGTACTGTCGCAAACGGTTTGCCGCTATCAAGATGGCGAATGCCAGCTTTTCGACGTTTTGATATCGCAACTTGAAACCTATAAGGATCTTATTGATGTAATAAATGGAATATTATTCACCTTCTTCCTCTCTAATCAACACTGCAATGATAATACTTTCAGTGGTAGCTAATACAAATATAAGGATTCATCCTTCTTAGGTCTACTTACGAGGGGGACTGAGGATAAGAAATTCTTAATTTGTTTAAAGGCGAGTTGACACTTGTCGTCCCATTGGAAACCTTTTAACTGCTTCAGGGTTTGATAGAATGGCATACATCTCTTAGCCAAGCATGAAATAAATCGCCCTAAGGTGGTAATTTGACCATTCAATTGTTGCACCTCATGGATATTTATAGGTGCTTGGATCTCCAACATCGCCTTAATCTTCTAAGGGCTCACCTTAATCCCTCTTTGCGATATCATAAAACCCAAAAACTGCCATGTTTTTACCCCAAACATGCATTTGTCTGTTTAAGTTTCATATTGAATCTATTTAAGATCTCGGATGCCTCTTATAGGTCTTTAGGGTGATTAGAAGCTCGAAGACTTTTTACTATCATGTCATCCACCTAGACTTCCATAGTTCATCCAATCTGCTTTTGAAACATGCTATTAACTAACCTCTGGTATGTAAACCCTTGCATTTTTCAATCCGAAAGGCATAACTTTATAGCAATAGATGCCTCTATCCATTACAAAGCTGGTTTCTTTTCATCCAGTTCATTCATTCATATCTGGTGGTAGCTAGCTGCTGCATTCACGAAATTGTAGACCTCATAACCGGTTGTGAGTCTACCAACTGATCAATATTGGGCAGAGGGTAAGGGTCTTCTAAGCATGCTGTTTTTAGATTGGTAAAGTCAACGCATAATCTCCACTTTCCATTGGATTTTAGCACCAAAACTATGTTCGCTAGCCATTTTGGATAGCTCTTATGAATCCTGCTTTCAAAAACTTATCCAACCCAAGGGCTATAACTTACTGTCTCTCCAAATCGTGGTTCCTCTTTTTCTACTTTATTGGTTTATAGTTTGGATGAATACTAAGCTTATGGGATATGGTATTAGGAGTGATGCCAATTATGTCTTCTGCAGTCCAAGCGAAGCTGTGGGCATAACCCTTCAAAATTGCCTTTACATTATCTTGTACTTCTACAGGCATATCAATTCCTAATGTTAAGTGTTTTCCCTTTTCTACTTTTCATGTGATCAGCTCACCCACTAGTATTGCGCTGGATTCCAGGTTTTGTCTAGGACTGACAAAAGGATGATGATTGGCTGGTTCCTTAGAAGGTTCCCCCTCTAGCAACAACATGATTGGTAAGGCGAAAGGTAGACTTTTCAATGCTAACATATATGCTTTCCTTACTACCTTATGATCTCCTCTAATGGCAATGACTTCACCCTTATCAAAGTAAAACTACATGGTCAAGTACTTGATACAAATGGCGGCCTCTAGTTCTTATAGGGCTAATTTGCCTAATATGGCATTGTATGGGAAGTGAATGTCTGTCACCATGAATTGCAACTTTAGCCTCTTTGATGACACTTTAGTTTTGAGCTCTAAGGCTATGTCTATGAATTCAAATACTTGCATAGGCTTTCCTACTAAGCCAACCAGTGGGTTTGGACTAGTTTGAGCCTTGTCTAATCCAATTTCAAGGCTTTGAATACATCCACGGTTAGCAGGTTGACTGCACTACCTTCATCTACTAGAATTCTTTCATCAAGAAGTTCTCCAAGATTCCCTCAATTACATAGGAATCACTATATGTGGCATGTACATGCTCACCATCAGCCTCGGAGAACGATATGGGCAGTTTGGGGTTCGACTTTTGTTAGGGTAAGATGGAATATGTCTCTCTGGCTCTTCACTTCCTCACTGAATTGCTATCACCGCCTGATGAACCACCAAATATGGTGTGGATGGTGCCCAGGTTGTGACACTCTCTAACTGGCTTATCCTTCTGCTCGCTTTCTCTCTGAGCTTCCCCTACAAGCTGCTTTAGTTCGCCTCTTTATACAAGGCGCTCTATCTCCTTCTTTAATTGCTAGCAGGCCTCAGTCTCATGGCCTGCGTCCCTATGGAACTCATAATATTTGCTCTTATCTCGATGGCTTCAGGTGTCTTCCTTCATTTTTCTAGGATAGTAGAACTGGATTCGATTGCCTTGATCTTTAATCCATGATAAAATTTCCTAGCACAACCTATTCATTGTGGGATCTATTGTCTCTTAGTATGGAGTTCAGACAGAGTAACTAGTTCGTGGGGATTGGATGGGCACTCTTCTATGGGGTGATCGCCCCTTTTCCAGGGGCAAATTTTTCCTATGCATGTGTCTCCCTTTTGAGTGATCTACGCTACTGAGCCTCATAAGCTTCATCTAACTTAATATATTTGTGAGCCCATGCCATGAGCTCGGCAAAAGTCAAGGGGGAGTCTATACTCAGACTCTTAAATAGCCTATTATATTTGCAATTTTTTGTTATGGTGCTAATGACAATCTTATCATTCAAGTTCTCCACCTACATCGCCATTCTTCGAAATTTGGACACATACTGTCTCAAAGTTTCTTCTTCTTCTATTTTTAAGTCCACTAGATTAGAGGATATTTTTCTAAATGGGACACACGTTATGAAGCGGGCTCGAAACACTGTGGCTAGCTGTGAAAAAGAGTAAATGTACCTTGTTTTGAGTGTTTGATACCATTCTTGTACTGCCGCTTTAAGAGTAGTTAGTAATACCTTGCACATTAGATCTTCTGAATTAGTCTGCAGAAACATCATTGTTCAGAAGGTCGCCAGGTGGCTTCTGGGTCGGTAGATTCGTCATAAGATTAGAAAGTAGGGAGCTTGAATTTTGGAAGAAAAGCTGTGGCAAGGATATCAAGTGATAAAGGTGAATCTTGTCAGAGGCCATAATCTCTTGTCTCTCTGGCTTTCTTATATTCCTATACCAATTCTTTGAAAACATCGAGATTGGCCTCATCTAATATCGATTGGGTATGACTGAACTTCTGTTTACAGGGATTGGCCCCCTTGTGATTCGCTTTCGATTCTACCTCTTAGTATCAATCAGATATTGAGTGGCTTCGATTCTTAGGGAAAAGTGGATGAGGATTACCTCTTGGTGGAGGGGGTTCGCCAGCTTTGAAGGTAAGGTTAGCTCGCTGCTAGGTGAAGAGTTTTCCAAGACACTTTTCAATACTGTGGTGAATTGTGACTAAACTTGGCAAGCTGCGATATGTGGATCAGTAGTTAATAGGAGGGCGAAGGTGAATTGCTGGTTGGCCTCATTGTTGGTGTCGTCTTGGCCTTCCACGGTAGGATGTTCAATTGGGTTGATGGCCTTGGGATTGAGGAAAGTGACTATGAGAATTTCTTTGGATTAAAAGGGGTTAAAAGTGTGTTTCACGCTCACCGCACCAATTGTTACGCTCTCAGAATTTGAGATATAATAAATTGTCAATTAACTAGTCTTTAGGGTGAATTTGGAGTATATATAATGGAGTATGAGCAATCCGTATAGGGTAAAGATCATGAATCCTAAATTAATTATTAACTAGAGTTGATTTAAGAGTCTAATATTATTTATTAAATATATTTTATTATTATATATTAACAATACACATTTAAAGATGTTCCTTTTTAAAAAAATTCTTATTAATTATAATCATTTGATATTATTAATTCTATATGATAAATTGTAATACAAAGGTTACATATTAAAAACAATAAGAAAAACTAACTAAAGTTTGTGCACCAACAAAATAAGGAACTCCGTAATATTTTGATAGAACTTATTTTAGAGTGTTTTTAATATCGCTTTTATTATGATCTTTATGATTTTTCATTACTTAATTTTTATTTAGATTTATTTATATTTTTAATAAAGTTTTCTTGATCCTCACTATGCTTAATTAGAAGGGTTTTTACGGATTTGTTTTTAGCAGGAAATTAGCCAATATTTGCATCAAAGAAGGTTTGAGCTAAAAAATAGAAGAAAAAGAGTAAAAATGGACAAAGTCAATAAAGTTTATGGCCACACAACACGACCATATTTCAACATTATTGAATTTGTATCTTGGGCCAAAATTCTATGCTAGGACCGTGTTAGGAGTCAATGCTGGACGTGTTAGTACATGGATTTGCATGGAAACAAGTGTGAGACCTTCCTTAATTGGTTTCTAATCTTATTTAGTCAAATTGAAACTCTTAATTGGGAAGAAATACAAGATCAAATCAGTTTCCTACTACAATAATATTTCTTTATCGATAAGTCAGCTGATTTTTCTATTCGAACTCGAAGACATCTTACGGAGTCTATTTAAAAAGAGATCTCTATAATAATCGGGGGATCTATTATTCATTGTGTGTATATCTTGGATCTTTAAACTTTTGTTCTACTACCTTCAAAGTTTTCTTTCTTTTAAGACTTCAACTATTCAAGTTTTTAGTAAATATTCAAGAAAATCGTCCACACTATTTGTTTACTAGTTTTTTTCTTAAACTCTTTATCTTGTTTTATTTTTCAATATTCATGTTGACTATGGAATTTTTTACAAGTTTAATTGAGTTTATTTTAATTATTGTGTCGAACTAAATTCATATACTAGGAATTTGATGTAACTTAATATGGACTCCAATTTATAATATTAAATTTATTTTTTCTTATTCATGGTATAATTTATTATTAAAATTAATGCTTTCAGACAGAGTTCTCCCCTGAATTGATTTATTTCATTAATTACTATTGGAAAGAAGGGTTTTGATATGAAAAATATAATATATTACATTATAATAATAACTTTATGCGAAAGCTATACACTTAACTCATGAGGGGATTTTCATAAGTTAATGATCCTAGGTTATGAATTCATAAATAACTATAAAACTTAATAATTTAATTCATATTTGATTACACTATTGGAAGATAGGTAATTAGATTAGATCAAAATAACTAATAATACATTAGGAGAGGTTATTAGATTAGATTAGATTAGAATAATTAATAATACATTGGGAGAGCTTGTTAGCGATTTTAGGGTTATTTCTACTTCTTGAACAATTAAAATTGATTATCAAACTAATAGAATAAGTTGGATAGAATTAACCGAAGACAAATTTCCTAGTTACCTTTAATGCTTGATTTTTTTTCCATCAATTTATCTTGCTTGATTTCTTTTTAATATTCTCTTTTGTATCTTTTGATTTAAATTCTTAGATTTATTCTCCTTATTGTCATTTAAATAATTAGATTAACACAATGTTGGTGCTTAGTATATAATCTTTATGAGTGATACTCTACTTACTCTTTATTAATTGTTGCAATTTTATACACTTGCGAATTTGCTTGTCAAATTTTTAGCGTTATTACCGAGGGTCGAATCGGGGTCACCCGTGTGATAGACGGGAACACTCACCATTATATTAAGCATTTTTTTATCTAAAACTTATATTTAGACTAGTCATCCTAAGTTAAAATATGTCTTTGGAACCCTTTGAGGCTATATTAAATTTTTTTTTTCTTGATTACCCTACATCAAACCTAGCCATTAAATCAAATTGAAAATCTTACGCTAAGTGCAATCATGTATAATAAATAATTTTTATATTATATCAAAATATAGGAAGAAAAAATCAAGCAAGAGAGTATCTCATCTATACCCATGAAAAGAAATTAATAAAAAAAAATTCAAATTTGGGGAATTAAAGTAATTAGGAATTATCAAAGTATCATTATGAAGAAACTTTGTCAAAATATCTCTAAAATTGAGTGAGTGAAAAATTTCAAATTAATCTCTCTTTACAATAAGAATATTTTTTTTATGTAATTAAAATCTTGGTATAATACATTTTTCTTACTTTTTGTTTACCTTTTATCCTTTTTCTTAGCTAAACTATACCCCTAAAACCTATTACAACCTTAATTAGAAACCTTTTGATCTTTTTAATTTGTTTTGCATTTTAATTGTGGAGAAATGATTAATAATTTTGCCTATGAGAATGTTGAAGATTTTATTAACTTATGTTTAAATTGAAGAATGTGTTTTGTTTAAAAATTAAATGCTTAGAAGAAAATAATTAGTTTAGGAGTCAATTTATTCTCATGTTAAGAGATTTTTTATAATTTTGAGATTGTGAATAATTACTCTCAATCTTATGTTTAAATTGAAGAATGTGTTTTGTTAGCTTGTTTAGTTTGTGTCTTTGTTTTTATTTTTATTGCTTGAGCACAAATAATGTTTTAAGTTTGATGAATTTTGATAAGACTTATTTTTATAGTGTTTTTATTAGGATTTTTATGGTTTTCTATTACTTAATTTTTATTTAGATTTATTTATGTTTTTTACAAAGTTTTTTTAATTTGTATTAAGCTTAATTCAAAGGATTTTTATCGGGTTTAGTAGGAAATTAGCCAACATTTATATAAAAAAAGGTTAGAGCTGAAAAATAGAATAAAATGAGTAAAAATAGGCTAAGTCGGTAAAATACAACACGACCATATTCCAACAGTGTACATGGATTTGCATGGAAATAAGTGTGGGACCTTCCTTAATTGGTTTCTAATCTTATTTAGTCAACTAGACTCATAATTGAGACGAAATACAAGACCGAACCAGTTTCCTACTACAATAATATTTCTTCCTCGATAAGTCAGTTGATTTTTCTATCAGACTCGAAAATATTCTACAAAGTCTATTTAAAGAGAAATCTCTTCAACAATCGGAGGATCTATTATTCATTGTGTATATATCTTGGATCTTATTCTCTTAATAATTTTTTTTTTCTATTAAGACTTGAAGCATTCAAATTTGTATAAAGAATCTATGCGACGGTCTACATTGTTCGTGTACTAGCTTTATCTTTAAACTATTTTATCTTGTTTTATTTTAATATTGACTAAATATAACAGTTTTTTTACGTAAAAATTATTATAACTAAACAATATGCAATGAAAAGAATTGAAAGGAACCAATTTAAATTCATTAAATAGGTCGAGGAAAAGAAGTTGATCATTTGACAATAAAAATAAAAATATCATAATAAGTTTTACTATGGATACATAATATTTAAATTATTTACTATGTATACATAATATTTAAATAAAAGTATCATTTAAATTCATTAAATAGAAAACTGTAGTGGTTTTCTAGAAAAATTTTCCAAGAAAACTTGAAAATAAAATTTTAAATTATGGAGCAAAAACATAAGGGTGTGTTCACTTCTAGTAGTTTTCTGGAAAAGTTTTCCCAGGAAACTGGAAAATAGAATTTTGTATTAAAATCAGTCAATTTTTTTTTTGAAAAATTAATAAACAGTTTTCTAATTTTTTAAAATTTTACTAAACTTTGAAAAACAGTTTTAAATTGTTTTTCACAGTATTTTTTTATAACAAAAGACATGTTTTCCAACTCTTTTCCATAAAATGACATTTTTATAATTGATGTTATAATATCTATAAATAATTTTTTTTATAAAATATTTTTATTGAATAAATAAAAATATTTAAATAGCATGAAAATTATATTATACTTTAATATATAATAATTTATTATTATAGATATATTATATCCTTTATTTTTAAAAAATTTTACAAAATACTAAAAATTGATATTATTATTATTATTATTATTATTATAATAAATAATCAATGATAAAAATTTAAAAATTTTTAAATAAAAAATTTAAAAATTTTTAAATAAAAAATTTCTAAAATTAGTTTATAATATTTTATTTTAAGGGTTAATTATAATTTGGTGTTTGAATTTTATAAAATATTCTATTTTAATATCTCAATAAAAAATATTTGCAATCAAATATTTAAATATATTAAAAATTTTAAGTGTCGCTAGCTTACGTGACATGTCGGAATTTCATTTAAGATTCGTGGTATTATGCCACGTTGGATAAATTGTTGACATGTTAAAAAATACTAACGTGTCAAGCGGTGACGTGGCAATCTTAGTAGACATTAACTGAAAATTTAATAATTTATCCTTCTCATTTTGCAACTAATATTATATATATTTTGCAACTATTTCAAAAGAAAAAAGTAGGGAAAAAAAAATAACCAAACAAAAACAATAAAAAAAGCACATCTTGAAAGCACAGAACTTTTCATCAAGAATACCCAAATCTAAAATCACAAACCATGCTTGACATATATAGTAAACGAAGAAACCCATAATCGATACTATGTCTGGCTTCGAATCCAAAAATAAATAAGAAAAAAATAACCAAATCAATCGTTGCTCGTAAGCCTTAGACCTAACCTATATTATAACTCTTGAAATACTCGATGTTTAACTTCAAATCCTCAATCCTTAATAGCAGGATTGTTCTTTCAACTCCTATTTTCGCTTTCTTAGCAATGATTTCCAAGAAACCATTGAGAGAATAAAAAAATTTGCATTGTCCTTTTTATGTTTGAAAGAAGTTACAAAATCTCTAAATCGGCGTTTTATTTTTCCTGTCCCTTCCCCAAAGATATAATGAGAATAAATTAGTAACTCTAATTCAACTAATGACATGTAAAACCATTAATCCGGCATGTTATGTCTATTTGGATCCTAATCAACACACTTTAAATAGCTAGATAGGTCCCATAAGTCTAAGATGAAATTCCGGCATGTCACGTACTCAAACGACACTTGATTGAAAATTTTTAATGAATTTAAATACTTGATTGTAAATATTTTATATTGAGACACCAAAATAAAATATTTCATAAAATTCAAATACCAAATTTATAATTAACCCTTATTTTAATTATGAAAGTTATGGATAATGTTTGTGAAGTTTTTAAATTAAAATTTGATTTTTACATTGTTACCAAGTGAATGCATTTTCCATTTTCCGTTTTCTAATTTTATTTTCTAGGAAAATTAGTTTCTTAGAAAACAGAAAATAATAAATAAACACACCTTAAGCTTCTTCAGCGATTACACTTGTGTTGGTATACCACCAGGCAGTCAAACTTATTGCAAAACAGCTGCAAAACTCCAAACAAAAGCTCCATATTTCGCATTCAGTTAGTAAAAATTGAAATTTCCCATCCGGCTATTATTAAAATTGCTCAGTATTGGGTTCAAATGCTGGCAATCTCCGTTCCCTTTGAGAACTTCCAACATACCCAACACAAGTAACCAAAATTGACGGCAATGTTATATAGTCATGGCCTGTAAGGTGCTTTCTTATGGGAAATATTTTTCCGCGAGGAAGGGCAAGAGAGTAATAAGAAACGATGGGAGAAAGAAGTCTCTCAGCTAAGAACATAGAGAGAAATCGAGAACAGTTAGTTGGAGGCAAGAGATTGATGTTTTTAAAATCTTAATCTTTATTTTTTTTTTTTATTAAAATCAACTTTAAATTAAAAATTGAAATTTAGGCACAATAAAGTGAGTGCGTGAGTGTAAAATTAACCCATATACAATCACAAATATTAAAAAAGTAACAGATTTACAACTACATCAAAAACTCAACATTTACATCACCCATTTCTTTTCTCTTCTCTTCGCTCTTATTAATTTAAATTTATTCGCCTTTGTACCTGCAATGAAGTGCTGGAGGTTTAGATCATACCAGCCGCCGCCCCCATCCTCTCATTTGCATCAAAATCTAATTTTCAGCAGGCTGCAGAATGTTTTCACTGGACATGGATGAAATGCCTTGTTCAATGCGCTGCATAGTTAAAGCAAAGGAGAGTGCTTATGAAAATACAAATCGCATAAGATGAAACAAAATGAAAATCCGCCTTTGCTATGATAGCAAACATGTTTAGGGGCATTGGATAAATGACATTTTTATTCAATCTTCGGGAATAAATATTTAAAATAAAAGAAAAATGCTTCTGTGAGTGACCCACTTTTTTGGCAGATAGTTCAGCCCTAGTAGATGATGTTTTGAAAACAAAAGGAAAGAATTAAGCTGACCAAAGATGCACTTGACAATCGCATGAAGTCATGCTTGGGAAAAATATTTTAAAAAATTTTAGTAGATGACAGAGGAGAGACAAAAAAGAGAAAGAACAATATTTTAGAGAAAGGTTACCTGCAATATATGTCCATGCAGCCAATCAAGCGTTTGAGTGAATGTTGTTGCTGATATATTGGCAACAGTCAGACCCTGTTCCAAGAAAACTAGATGATTGTGCAAGTGGAATAAATAAAATGTTAAAGTAATTAAATAATTGCACGAGGGAAAAATAAAAAAAAGTACCTTTACTTCTTTCAAACAACTAATTAAAGAGTTAGCAAATTTGGATCACACTGCACTGGCATGATACAAGTACTGCTAGCTACAATTATAATATTTGGATGTAGGGATAAGATGCACTAAGAAAGGCAGCAAATACAATTGTATAATTTCATTCCGATTGAACTTATGAGCTTTCCTTTGCAACACAGCTTATTTTGACCCAATTTAGGTAATCATGGATTTGAACTGTACATTGTCAACTGGGAAAGCCAACAATATATGCATGCAGCAAATGCATAAGCCTTAAATTTATATCATCCATTTAAAATGCTACCAGCCAAAATCAAAGGCTTATGTTAGCGAGCAAACATGCCAAGCATGACCTTTATTTTCTTTCCGAACCATTTTCTTTTCTTTGACTTCTTTTATTATGCGTGCTATGTTTCAAAATTGATATTGTTAAAGAAAGTTCACGAGGTGTTTTCGCAAAATGTTGAACCATTCTTCAATTTTTAAGCTATAAATTAGCAAGATTTTTGAATTTATAATCCATTCAATATAATCACTGTACAAAACAAACCTGATAAAACTAGTTTTGTTCATTGAAGTCCCTTGTTATAAACATAAATTCTTCAGCTAACTGAATATCCATTGGAGGTTTGGAATTGATCATTGTAAATTGGCTAAAGAAGGGGGGGTGCAATTCTGATTTCATGTTATTTAGTAGGAGAATTGAACATGAATAAGCAAACCTGTGACTTGAAAGAGCAAAGATAGTTCCGAATGGTTTTGAGATTGGTAATTAATCTATCTTTATCCTGAAAGGCAAATAACAGATAATCAACAGTAAATTATTTATAAGAAAGAAAACAAGATAAGATTTCTGTATCAGAGTTTTCATTAGCAAACAATCGAGTCATGGATGTAGGGGGAAATAATAAAATCAAGAATGGAATATTGTGCCTAACGCAGCAAATGCAGCACACATGCACAATCTATTGCCTTCTGTCAATTCTTGTAATTCCTTTAATTCTTTACTTCCTGTCTTTTAGCAATTACTATTAACAGTTCATTAACCACACAGACTGATGAAAACATTATTAAAGAGTGAAGTAATGCTCAACTTCACATAAAACAAATTACAATAAAATCTTAGTAGTCTTCCATACCTGGACTTCCACTGGCCATTTATCACTGTATGTATGAGTCACAATCCACTCTTCAAGTAATGCCTGCACATGAGAGGAAAAGATTGAGAAAAAAAACGGATTAAATATGAAAATTTCAACACATGAATAATGAGGGGCAACGTAATTCTAATGAAGGAATTACTACCTTGCATATACAGCAAAACTTTCACAGGATCTCAAGAAATTTTAGACTGGACAAGAATAGAAGTACAAACCTTATGATCGAATTTGGCCATCTTCAGAACTATGGGTATAATTATTGGTTCAGGACCCAAATTTTCTTTACTAATAGAAGCGACCCTCTCTGTCTCAGTATCTCTAACAATTTTACCTGCATGTCCCAGATAGCAGTTATGAGAACTGTCAAAAAAGTTGCACCCTGTGTTTTCACTCAACATTGGTACAACAGACACCTGTACTCAGAAAAGACTGAAAGAATTATTGACTTATTGCCAAAACCAGAGGCAAGAGCAAAATTTATTATCAAAAACCTACCTCCTGCAGTTTTAACATATTCCTGAGAAACTGGATCCTTATTCCACTGGTCACCACATTTCCATTCTTCCAAATTCACATTCCCAGGAGTAGATTTTCTATTTTCAGTGTGGCTTTCGCCAGCACTAGTAGGATTATCTTCCATCTTTGTTGCACGATCATCATCTGTGGAGGATACAGGACTTGATTCCTTACTTTTTTCTGGTATATTAGCTGATGACTTATGTTCTTCATCCATTAAATAAATGCTTGGGTCCAAATGTATACCCTGCCATTATTGTTTAAAATAACTAGATGATTCAAATGTGTTGCAGAAACAATAATATGCTCGTCATGTTCTTACCAAGAATTGTATAAAGACAATCAAGTATAATAGACAACATATTATTCCAATGCTCGTAACATGCCAAAAGCAGATGCAGTGACAGTGTGCATATAGACAACACGACACATATGATTAACTATTGGTTTGATATGCAATATGGTGATTCTTTTTTGTTGTAATAAAATACTTCTTGAAATACCATGTTTATGTTAGCATTATCAAGTGTATTTTAATAAGTATTGCAGCTTTTGCGTGTACAATAACACAATTGCACCAGATTCTAACACAAAGTTCCCTTCTTACATCTTCCAACCATTTGTAGCATACTAAAACCCCTACCAGTTTCAGAATTTTTCGGCATAAGATCATTAATTTGTCATTGAACAATTACTAGATATGCTAAGTTTCAGAATGTGAAAATTTTAAATTAATATCATAATGACTTCTCAAATTGTCATCCAAGCTCATCTATTTGCACCCTGTACTATGACAGAAAATGCCATGAAAGGGCTTGATGCATGTGTCTGTACTTCCTATTCCACATCATGCATATCATCAATATGATCCAGACATAAGATGAATAAACATCTCTTTCTCTCTCTCATGCATATCTGCAAACAAGTGGAAAGATGTTAGGTACAGCATACAATTTACTGCATGCTTTTAACAGAAAAATCAATCACACCTCTATTATGACTGGCTTTCCATCTTTCATTGCTTTCTTCAAATCACCAGCCAAACCTGTAGCAAACATTTCATTAACATGTCAAACATCAATAACTTGCAAAGCACTCTAATAACAATGACTATTGGGTGCTGAAAAAAATCCGACATGCTGTGAGATAATTATCTCTGTAGGTAACATACAATGTTTGAAACGAAAATAAAATAAAATAAGAAATAAATATCTGCAAATGAGAAGGCAAATTTCAAAGCTATAATAATAACCCAGCAGACTCGCCTTTACGGACAATTCTGCATTCTCTACAAAATTCACTAATTAGCTCCTCAGAAGAGCTGAAATCTCGTGCCCAAACAGGAGTAGAGGTCAATGGTGCACTATAAGAAATAAGAAGAAAATAAACATTACAACGCAATCCTTCTAAACAAAAAGCTAAAGCCTTACCTAATATGAAATATCATTTTAAGCATACGATATGCATCACAACATTTCAGAGACATTGGTGATAAGCAGCAAAATGATTTTCAAAGACAGAACTATAGTGTCAGCTAATATAGCCCTTTGTATTTCTTTAGTCATGGTTCTTTTTTATGAACAGAATCCTTTGTTAAAAAAACATCTTCATTGATACATTTCTTTAGTCACTATTTTGACATTGAACTTGTACTCTAAGTGCTTCAGACAGTAACTGGTACTGGACATAAAAATCCATAAAATTAGCTAAAAGAAAGACCATTGATGGTCTATGACATACTCAGTTGATGTCCGTAGCAATTCATACACCATATCTGTCTGTAACAATAGAAAACTGTGTCAGAGGCATCAATGTGCAACTCCAAATGGATTAGTCGATCAAACATAGTAAGTTATTCAGGTCAAGGAGGAAGGAATAACCTGTAAGACATTAGGCAAATTCAGCCTTTGTGCAAGTTGGGCAGCAATGGTAGATTTCCCAACACAAGCAGTTCCACAAACAAGAATTACCAAAGGCACTCTCTGATGGTGAAATCTAAAAGGAGATGATGATGGAAATAAATTATTCTTCAAAAATCTAATGAGCAACAGCAATTTTAATATTAACTTTTCTAGAAAAATGAGAATAAGGAATAAGCTACTTCTGAGCAGCCAATTATCAACAAACTAACAAATTGATAACCCAGATGAATGTGCCAGCTGCTTCTATTGAAAACAAAAAAACAAAAACAAAAAATCTGAGAAAGAAATGTTCTTCTAAAAAGCTTGTTTACCTTGTCATCATCTTGTAACGTCTAATGTACTCTTCTCCATATCCCTGTCGCTCCATATGCTGCTTCACATAGAATCTTATAAAAAGAATTTATGAAAAAAATCCAATTTTCTGAAAGGTACATAGTTTGTGACATAGTGGAACTATAACATCTACAGCCAGAAAATGGAAAATAACTTAAATTCTTCCCAAAAAAACTATAATTTTGCTATAACCATTTGAGAATTTTGATATTGAGGAATAAAAGGAAACAGTAATACCTTAAATAGGTTAGCTTCAAGATCAGACTGAGAGCTGCAAAAGTAATATGAGAAATTAATTGTTATCTGATAATCCTAAATAAATAAACAAAATTATTCTTAAAATAAATCAAGAAAAATGCCATACACATCTAAAAGGCTGTTATCTATAAGTAGCTTCTTGAGTTCAAGAGCAATTCTAATAGCTGCATGATTTGGTATCTGAAATCATTCAAGTCATAATTCTCAAATGAAAAGAAAAATAACAAAAATAACAGTTATTAGGAGAACTGTAATTGAGACCTTAGTGACAGTTAACATTCTGCTCAGCAAAAATCTGGAGAAAACGTAATAATGATCAGCGTGATCGCCAAGCCATACCTTTACCTGAAAATTAAAATATTAATTAACAGATTATACAGAATCAGTTTCTGTTTGGTCCCTGGGAAATGTAAATGTAAAAGAGTGACCTTGACATAGTCGTATTTGGAGGAAGCATTGCGGGAAGAGAAATTATCTGCAGGGAAAGAAGGATTGTTTGAGTGATCAGAATCTTCTTTAGCGGTGTCAGAGTTATGCGTTAGAGTTGTAAGGGTTGAAGTTGATGCTGCCATTTCAATTCTTCCCTCTTTTCTCTTTTTTCGTTGATTATAAGTATATAAAGATTTCTGTTTTCTTTCTTTTTTTTTTTAAATAAGATAATGCTTAGAGTTTCAGATTCTTCTCATGATAGTTTAAAAATTATTATTATTATATTTTAAATAATACAAAAGGTTAAAATTATTTATTAAATGAACAATTCATAAATCATCGGCCTAAGCATAAATTTGACCCATAAAATTTATACGATTTGTCTTATAGCACTACTAAATTTATAGAGACATATCACCATTTTACATTTTCAAATTTTAGTAATAACTATATATCTTGCCAAAATGAAATAATTTTATAAAAATTCTATCAGAACAATACACTTTTAAATTATTACTCAAATGTAAAAATATATAATCATGATAGGTCTCTCGCAAATTTAAGAGTGCTACAAAATAAATCGTGTAAATTTCAAAAACAAATGTCATTTGTGCATATATCAATTCATTCTATTGTATCAATTTTTTTTTCTTTTACTTGTCTAAATTATAATACCATTTTTTTAAAATAAAAATATTTTTAGATTTTTTTATTCTTTTCAATTTAATGTGCACTATCAATAAATATCATCATCATTTATTGATAAGTCATCATCATTATTTATTGATAAGATTCTAAACAAAAAATAATTTTTTTATACTTACACATAGGCGTTAGACTCGTATTCGTGGTAAATCTAACTAATCTTTATTCGCTCTTGAAGATCGAACTCATAACCTAAATTATGGCATAAGAATAAAAAGTTATTATTTTCACTACCTATTTTAATAAATTTCGTAACTCTAATAACTTTTTATTCATGCATCAAAATATTATATTTTATATATATAATAAATGTACACAATTATACATACTAGTTATATATATATTGGTTTAGTAATTTGTATCTCATAATATAGCTTATATAGGGAAAAATGCATATCTAAATTGAAAATTAAGTTAAATTTGAGTTTCCTTCATAAATATCAAATTCATTGTTAATTGATAATTAATGAAGTATACTTCAATCAACTACACTTTAGAGTCTCACATCATTTTAATATTTATTAGTAAATGTAATATGATTCTCAATTTAAATAATAAATAAAAAATTTTCTAAAGTTCAATTTTTATATTAAATAATATATCCAAATCAAAATTATATATTTATTAACAGGTACTTCAGTTCGATTCCAGTCAGGTTCGAGTCCGTTGAGATTCTAGTTATATTTCGATTAGGTTTTTAGTAAGAATCAAAATCAGAACCAGAACCGAGATATAAATTTTTTTAACTCTAGTTTTGGTTTCAATTATTAAAAAATAGTTATTTTTCAGTTCTAGTTCAAATCGGATCAATTCTATGGTTTGGTTTGGATTCCCCAGGAACCATCCATAGCCCTACCCCAAACTACTCAAAAATCTAAATTCATGTTCCATCTCAGGTTCTATGGCTGATGCACCTGACAAATTGGCATCAGAACCAGTTGATTTAGACCGAACCCTTACCTCGCTTTTTCTACAACTCACAAAGAAAACCATAATGATCCACACGCACGATTTCAAAACCTAAAAGAAAGGTTATTGTTACATGACCAATCTATGGGGGATTTAAGTGATAGAATCGTGAGGCTGGAGGAAACAGTGAATTGAAGAACGACAAACACTCGATCTCGACATTTTGGAACTTAGATCGACCATCGATTCAATATAAGCAAACCAAACTAAGAGGCTAGATGACTTGTCTCAGCAACTCTCTTAGTTAACAAAGACGTTCAAGGTAACATAAAAAGGTAAGCCTTCGTTACCTCCCTTTATTGAGACTAAGACCTTGAAGTGCATGCCAGATGACAAGGGACTACTCCCTTTTCCTCCTCTTAAAGAATCGAAGGAGTCCTCTTACCCATCCCACCCAATACCCTTAAATACTAGAACTGGGTCATCACCTCTAAATCCTTTGCATGGAAAGAACCTTAACTTTATTAAAATTCGGGTTGGTGGTATTACCATTCATATACCTGACCAGGCATCTCTAAGGGCAGGGTCATCCACCACTTTTCCACTAGTTAATGGTCCATAATAAAGAAACCTATGGAATAGTACATTAAATTTGAAAATGGACTTGCCTATATTTCATGGCACAAATTCTAGGCCCATAAGTATTTTCTCATTTATGGGATCCAGGAATCTCACATGATTGAACTTGCTAGTCTTTTATTTGGGGGAAATACTTAATGCTTAGTTCCAAGGTTAGCAAGTGCACAATGCCATTGCCTCTTAGATACAATTTTTTGAGGACTTGTGTGTACATTTTGGAGAACTTACCCCCACTGATATTGTAGAAGAGTTTAACAAACTCCATCAAAATACCATTGTTAATGTGTACCGAGAGAGATTTGAGTATTTTAAGTCACTAATGTAGAAGCATAACCCTGGGTTTGTCTGAGTCATATTTTGTATCTAGCTTCATTAGTGGTTTAAATAGTTAGTTAAGGCTAATGGCCAAATGATTGCATCCTACCACTCTTATACAAGCTTTTGAACAAAGTTACAGGAACAGTCCATTGATGTTATTCTTAAGGCCCATTGAACTCCCTTTAAACCATTCCCACATAAAACCCCTAACTCTATCATTCTCTTAAAACCGTTGGCCAACTCACCCAAACCCACGAAGACCTCAATTGCATAGAGCCCAACAAAATCCCCAAACATTGTTTCAAATGTGGGGATAGCTATTTCCCAAGTCATATATGTAAGCCAAACAACTGTTGAACATGGATGTTGCTAACCTTTTAAATAGTCAAATTGTTCATATTGAGGCTACCATAGATGACCCCGTTGAGGACAACACTACATCCTTTAGTGCTTTGGAGGGCAGTATATCACCTAATCTCCTTAGAATTAAAGGAAATACTAAGGACCAACTAGTTGTGATCCTTATTGATACTGGTTGTCCATAGTTTTCTTAATCTTAAGTTAGTGAAACAAGTTCAATTGAAACTCATTAAGACTTTTCCGCTCTATGTCAAAGTTGCCAATGGTCAAACTTTAGTTAGTAAAACCAAATGTCAAGACTTAGAATGGGAGATGTAGGGCACTATGTTTCACTATAACCATAGAGTCTTAGAACTTATGGAACACCAAATGGTCCTAGGTGTCAATTAGTTGAAACAATACAATCCTATCCTCTTTGATTTTCTCTCTCCTTCCCTCATAATTCAAATGGACAACAAACCTCTAGTTCTTCAAGGCATAAATGAGTCAGATTCCTTTAGCCTAATCTCTTGGAAGACAATTAAGAAATTTTTTAGTGAAAAGTGTAGCAAACTTGCTTACCTTTTCTTTATTCCATTCTCCTCTTTCCCTTCAGCTTTCTACTCTTCTTCCTTTCACTCTATCCCTTCTACCAATGATTTTGCTTATTCTATTCTTAATTTTAATTTTAATCATATTTCTATAGTGCAACCACTATGGCTGTAAGAAATCAGCAACAGTTATCATGATGACACTTTGGCCAAGGACCTGATTTCCCTTTTATTTGTTACCCTTGATGCAAAACCTAATTTTTCTTTTTCTAGGGGTTTACTTACGCATAAAACTAGGATTTGTATTAGGAATTTAGGCCATTTGTGATTTTACTTATTTCAAGCTTTTCATGAGTTACCAATGTGAGAACATTGTGGTGTTAGGGGCACTTGTAATAAATAAAGCAATATTTTTATTGGCTTGGTTTGGATAAGGATGTTTATTCTTGGGTTTCTCAATGTGACATTTGTCAAAGATGCAAAATAGAAATAACCCCCTATCCTGGTCTCTTACAGCCTTTACCTACCCCTATGCAAGCCAGGTTGCATATTTCCATTAATTTTATTAAGGGGTTACCCAAATTTCTTTCAAAAAATGTTATTTTTGTGGTGGTAGACAGGTTTACGAAATATACTCATTTTCATCCTTACACAGCTCAAAAAGTGGCAACTCTTTTCTTTGATGTGGTTTTTAAATTGTATGGTATGCCACAGACAATTATTTTTTATAGTGATAAGACTTTCACAAGTTATTTTGGAAGGAATCATTCCATTCTTTTACGCACACAATTTGAACTTCAGTTTTGCGTATCACCCACAATTAGATGGATAGACTAAAAGGGTCAACACATGCATGAAGACTTATCTAAGGTGTATGATTTCTACTCATCCTTCTAATTGGTGTAAATGGAAAAATGGTGGTAGAATACCACACTTTATTCTAGCATTAATACATCCCCTTTTAAAGCTTTATATGGGTTTAATCCCCCTCTTTTGCCTTAATTATCTCTTGGTTTTTCTTCTATTGCATCTGTTGAGGATCTTTTGTTAGAAAAGCAGCAGCTATCTTAGCTTCTCAAACATAATATGTCTATAGCTCAAAATAGAATGAAGCAATTTGCAGATTCTAAAAGAATTGAGAGACAGTTCGCTGTTGGTGATTGGGTATATTTAAAACTTCAACCCTATAGACAGAGTAATGAGGCACTTATAAAAAATTTAAAGTTATATGCTAAATTTTATGGCCCATTTCAGATTCTCCAGAAAATTGGTGTTACTGGATATACGTTGCAACTCTCTCCTGATAGTCAAATATATCTAGTGTTTCATGTATCTCAAATTAAGAAGTCTATGAAACCAACAGGTCCAATGACTGTAGATTTGCCTCAACTTTCTATTTTTGGCAGTCTGATCATTAAACCACAACATGTGCTTCAATCCAAAAAAATCACAAGACACAACAGGCATATCCTTCATGTTCTCATCCTTTAGAAGAACATGGCTTTATCTTATTCCACATAGGAAGATGTCTCTTTCATTGCCAAGCAATTTCCAAAATTTAACCTTAAGGACAAGCTTGTACTCAAAAGGAAGGATAATTGTTAAGAAATAATTATATAATAAGGACTTGAATTCTTAGTATGTAATCATTTTGAGGGGTTATTTATAACTGACTTATAGTAATGATGAGTCAAATATTTTGTTATTTCTTATTGGTTGTAATGTTGAGTGGGACGCCACCTAGCTAGGGTATACTTTTGGAATTCTGACAATATTAAAAATATTCTCTCTTTCTAAAACTCTCCTTCTCTCTCTATCCTTTGTCTCGATGGCCTCTTGCGCCACAAACTACTCAAAAACCTAGATTTGTGTTCCATCTCACGTTTTATGGTTTATGCACCTGACCTGATGGTTGCACACATTAAATAAGAAAAAAATTTTAAAATTTTAAAGTTATAATTATCTGAATGTTCATTAATTATAAATTACCTTTTAAAAAATTTAACCCAATTAAATGGTAGAAGAATAAAGAGAAAATTTTTAAAATTTCATAAAAATGAAAAATAAAAAGTTGAACAATAAAAGAGCATTAAACATTCTTTTTCATTTATTCCAAACACAAAAAACATGAATTTCTAGATGAATTTTACAAAATTTTATAAAATTCATTTATTGCAAACAAGTTCTTAGAGAAGAGAAAGAAATGAGGTAAGAGATAGAGTAAATGTTTATGCATTCAAGTTTGCAAATTTTATATTTTGTCATTTACGTCAATGTCATCCCATTTTATATGAGTTTGAGGAGTGCGCTTCAAAAACAATTAATATTCTAGAATATATATAATCCTGTATCAGCTATATAATTATTGCAATTTCTATGAGATATAATTATATTTTCAGTGTCTGAAATTTTACTTTTTTTCTATTTTGATGTCTCAATAGAAAATAATAACGATTGAGTAACTTTGTTTTTAAAATTTTACGATTTTGTATTTTTAGCAAATCAAAAGAGTAATTCGGCAGATGTGAGATCTAATTTTTATCACATGACATCTTATAACTTGGCGAGAAGGATGGAAATATTTACTAAATAAGTCTTCATGACATGAAAATGTTTGGAAATCACCGTTATGACCTTCCTTTTAATACTTTGTAACAACCTCCTCTCTCTTTTGGGACAACAACTCATATATAATATTATGTTTTACAATCCAATCCATTTCACTTTTATGAATATAATTCAATGGTATTCAAGAAATCATTTTTTATGTTAAATAATTAATTTAAAAAAAACAAAAAGTTATTATGTTGGGATGAAATATGACTTGTCAAAACATTTCCTTCCCAAATAGATCTCAATAGCAAAATGTTTCCCACAATCAAATTAACCTTATTTCCATAGTACACAAACTGGCCAGTATACATTCCTTCAGTAGCATCGACGAGCTCCTTCTAGTCCTTCCTTGTAGCGAAATGGTTGGTGAAAAGTGACGCTAGCGAGTGGCGTGTCGCGACTAAGATTGTGAATAATCTTAGGTAATGACTTCCTTCAAGTAACTATTTCGCTCTCCAAAAATCGAGGAGGGCTTTTACGGTGTTGGGTGGAGGACTTGAAAATGGAGCCTGTTCCCTTACGCATCTCGGTCTTTAGCGTTTGGAAGTGATGCAGCAGCGGAGAAGTTGAAATTTTTGGTTGTAGGAACCTTTATAGTGAACGTTTCCAGAGGAGCAGAGTTAAGAGAAGAAAAAAAAAGACAGAAAGCATTAAATCGAGGTCATAACGGTGATTCCCAGTATTTTCACGTCGATAACGCTTACTTGACAAATATTTCAGCTCATTCTCACCGAATCAGCTGCCACGTGATAAGCAGAATTATTTTTTTTACAAATTAAATCGTTCAATTACTGCCGTTTCCAGCTAAGATACCAAAAGGTGAAAGTGCATATATTGAAGATATAATTATCGCATTACAATTTGTGCACTATCTATGAGTATGGGCTTTTAGACCCAAGTGGCCTTTTTGGCATGATATTCATTATTTCCTTCTTGGGCCTTATTTGTTTGCTTCTTTAAATGGACCAGCATAAACACATTGCCACGGTCATGTGAAGCAAATGACTAACTTAACCATCGTAAATTCTGACAATTTTGTCAACAAAATGGGACCCTTCCTTAGCCACTTTGCCTGACAATAGTATAGATGATTAACTATGCTTCCACTCCCTTTTTATTCGTACAGAGCCCCTACAAAATTTTATATTTTCTTCTAAAATTGAATTATTTATATACCTGCGTGCTTGTGAAATTTATTATCAATAAAAAATGAACTTTTCAATAATTTAAAATTTACGGACACCTTATTCACATAGAGGTACTTCAAATGAGTTTAAGAAATATTAAAATTTTAAACGAATTCCGAAATAAAATTAACTTTTAATTTTAAACCTTTTGAATTACAATCATATGAATCATTATTTTTAGTTATTAAAGTAAAAAATACAAAAGATGAAATTAATCAGACGTGATTTAATTGGTCTTTGAGTCCAGAGTTTTAATTAATTTGATAAATTAACTACTATCTTAATTATTTGTTCATAATATTACTTCCGCGTTTTAGATCTCTGGATAGATGTAAAACGAAAAACAAAAGATGAAAACAAAAATAGAGAGGAGGATTCTATCAGAACCTTGCAATACGGGCCATTGTTCGTTTTGCTCAACAACATAACATCCCCTGCAAGGCGAGATTCTCGCGGGATTTAGATGGTATCATTATTCTCTTTTGTTTCGTCATTATTAGGAGAGAATAAATTAGTCTGTTAAGTGAACAAACACAGCGCATAATGATATGAGTTGAGTGAGATGAGAAAATGTTTGATACGTGTCAAAGAGAAAGAGAAAGTGAAGTTGACATGTCACTGTAAGGGACATCGTCAAAAGACATATAAGTCAGTGCGATAACCAATGAGAAGAGGAGAGAGAAAAAATGAGGAAGGAAGTAAATCATTTTGCAATCTATTGCTTTATGATTGACACCTCGCTGACAGAGGTGTCAGCGTAGCAGCAGTATTGATGGGTGGCAGATTTGTCCTTTCACATCTTCTCCAGACGGAAAGGCCGTGCAGTGTAGGAAGCAGGCTGCAAATAAGTCCAATTGCAAGTGCTCAGAGCAAGGCTTTCTAAAAAAGGATTTAGTTCAAAAAAAATAAAAAAAACTCTTTCTAGCTTATTTCTTAAATTTTTTTAATAAATAAGTCGATAAAAAAAATTCCATTTGATTAACTTCATGAACTGCCCACGTGTGATTTTATGTATATATATATATATATATATATATTAAAATTAAATTTCACCAACTGAATATAGAAACATAATTCAAAAAAATAAGATTTTTTTTTGCATAATAATAATTAAAATTTACACTTTCTTTACCAAACATACCAACAATATAAATATTAACTTTTCAAAACAGATTTTAATTTTTAGAATAAATTTATAATTTTTTAATTTAAACTTATTATGAAAATCAAATTAAATTTTTCTGGGTTTTTATAATTAAATTCATGAGCTTTATAAGAAGACCCAACTCATCAAATCTAGAGCCTAATATATATTATAATTTTAGTAACTTATTTAATTTTCTAATTTAAATTTTTAATGAAAAATTATATATAAATTTTACTCAGCATTTGTTAATTGGTTTCATGAGCTTTATATGAAGACTCACCTCATGAAATCTAAGCTAATAAAAACTCTAGAAATATCATTTGCAATCCTAACTGTGGACATTGATTAAGACCATACCTTTTCATTTACTCATCATTTTAAGGGCAGTCCAGTCCTTATTTGCCTGGCATTCAGGACAGGCAGTGTTATAGCATGCATAAAAAAAAAAAAATTATTCCTCTTATTTTATTTATTTATTTATTTTTACCTTGTACAAAATTTAGCCTTACCCTCTAGTTTATGAAGGGAATGTGCTCTTAGCGAGAATTTTCTCCATCTATAAGGATTAAACACTCGATTTCTTGTTAAGGAATTTAAGTCCTTTCCACTTAGACTAATCCAGTTGATAAATTTACCTAATTTTAATAAATGTTAATTTTAATGTAATAAAACATTGATAAATGTAGTTAATATTTTTTTTATCATTATTGATAAAATTAATTTTGCCACCTTTTACAATTACTCTCTAGTTTAAAAATAAAATTATAAAATATGAATATTATATTAAGAGTGCGTTTGGTTCAATTGTTTCATATCGAACAACTAGATTGTAATTTTTTGATAATTTTTTTAATTAGCAGCTGATAGCTGATAAAAATTTCAATCAAGTAGCTGATTTATATCTATATTATATTTGCACTTTATTAATCTTATGATAATAACTGCTAAAATTTTTTTTTAAAAAAAAATTAATAGTTTTTAATGACCATTTTATTTGTAGTTATTTAAAAGTAATAATTTTTATTAAATATAAATTATTAAAATTTAAGCAATAATTTACATAACGCATTATACTAAACAATGTACATTGTACATCATAACATATATAAAAAACTATAATCTTAAGATAATTTTATATTTTACAGCAATCACTGTTAAAATTTTACTAAACACCTATGTCTATCAGCTAACCACTATTAGTCACCAGACATCAGCTATAAACTATTATGAATAGCTTAATCAAATGGCTCCTGACATTGATTCATATACATATTAAAATAACATTCTAGTGAAGTATAAGCAAATGGTTGAATGAAATTTTATTGAGTTTATGGATGAGAGAAAGCGTTAACTTTTGGAATCTAAATATCCTTTTACAAAATTTAAAATTTTTTAATAACAATAATTATGAATAATAATAATCATAAATAACAAATAGAAGGAGATTAATATGATAAGCATAGGAGAGGTGAATTAATAAGAATATTTATATTATATTTAATATTATTTTTTTTTATTCACAAGATATACTTAAGTCAATCCTAATTAGTTGATAGTTTCTATGGATTGTATTATACAAATTCATGAAATATAAAATGCAGTCATATTAAATGTAGTGTTCCTGTTTTTTTTTTTTCTAATTTATGACTGATTAATTAATAATATTTTTTATAATATATATGAGGTTTTTGATTGATAAAGCATAATCAATTTAGTGTTGGAACGTTTTATATTGCAAACTCTTCAAACTGTCAAGGTACGTACACTAGCGAGCCTGGGTGGTGGCTCCTTGAAGACTTAAATGGTGGTCTATTTATATGAATATTATTAAATATATATTTCTTAAATATTTTTGTTAAATTAATTATCCAAATAATTATTGATATTTATGTCCCTTGTTTTAATTGGTTTTATGTGCATAATAAAAAATTTAATATAATGTATTTTTTTCATAGATGGGAAAATCATCTATAATTGATGCTTATTTTAAAAGTAAGAATGTTGAAATATCAGATTCTACTGTCGAAATATCAAATTCTATTGAGCAGCCAAATGCTTGTATAGATCCTAATCCTCCAACTTCTGATGGTCGTTCTGCTAAATCTCAAGGAATTAAAATCAAAGAAGGTATTGATATCAATTCATTATAGAATGATTTAGTCTTACGTGGACAAATATGGGTGTATCCTATTAATATGCATGATGAAATTTGGAGAGCTCATATTAAGGCTGGTCCATATCAATGCATTCTTTTGGACTACCCAAAATCTAAAGAAAAGAAAACGCTTAGTTTTCAATCATCGTGGTTTAAGTTATTACCATCATGGTTGGAATATTCTCCTAATAAAGATGCAACATTTTATCTACCTTGTTACATATTTCATGGGCAAAATGGTCTTTCTAGATTAAATGCTTTCATTGTAAATGGATTTCAAAATTGGAAAAAGGTAAGAAGTGGTCAAGATTATTCATTTTTGACACATGTTGGGAAAGATCTCACTTCTCCTCATCAAAATGCTAAAAGAGCATGTGCAGATCTCATGAATCAATCTTCACAAATTCAAAAAGGGTTTGAGCATTTTATATCTCAATAAGTTGAAGATAACAAAACTTGACTGAAAGCTTCAATTGATGCAGTTATGTGGTATTTCAAGGGTGTGCTTTTTAGAGGTCATAATGAAACTAAAACATCATTGAGACCAAGAAATTGTCATCAATTATTAAATTTAATATCATCTTACAATGATAAGGTAACAAAAGTTTTAGACAAAACTCTGCAAAATGGTTCATATACATCACCAAGAATACAAAAAGAAATTTTACAAATTATCTCAACTAAAGTAAAAAAAAACTATTCATGAGGAAATTGATGATGCTAAATTTTGTATAATTGTTGATGAAGCTCGAGATGAGTCTAAAAGGGAGCAAATGTCTATTGTGTTGAGATTTGTTGATAAAAACAGATGTGTGAAAGAGCGATTTTTCAGGCTTATCATTGTTAAGGACACTCTGCATAAATATTAAAAGAATGAATTTTTTTTTTCTCTCTCAACATAACCTTGATGTTCAAAACATCAGAGGACAAGGTTATGATAGTGGAAGGAATATGAGAGGAGAATGGAATGGGTTATAGGCTTTAATTTCGAGTGTATGCCCTTATACTTACTATATTCATTGTATGATACATTGTTTGCAATCAACATTAGTTGCTGCATCAAAAAAAGTTATCCCCATCCATCATTTTTTTTACTAAGTTGAGTTCCATCATCAATGTAGTTAGTGCATCATGTAAACATAATGATAAACTATTAAGAGTGAAAACTATTCAACTAGTGGATCCTTCTAAACTGGAAGCAATTGAAGGAGAAGGCACACCTATATTGAAAATTCTAAGATAACTTTTCTTTCCACACAAAGCAACCGAAATATTAGGAGATTGAATAGTCGAAAATGAAGATTTGGATAAATATGGGTCACTTGATCAAATGAAAAGGAGTTTTCGGACAATTTCGAGTAAAAGATTCTTGGGGACTAAAACAAAGTTGCTTGAAAGTTTTAATCATTTACCTTTTGAGATCATTATGAACAGTCAAAAGAGGGAACAAAAAAGAAGATTAATGGTGAAAGAATATAAAGGCCTCTTTTCCTTTTATAGCTTCTCCAATGAAAACAAGGGATAAAAAAAGTGAAAGGTCAAGAGCATCAACGACAAAGGTGCGTGGTTGAATAAATAATGAGACTAAATCTACAGTTTTTTATTTTTATTTTTGTGATTCTATAATAATTTTTTTTGTCTCGTTTTCATCTTTCTACTATTTTATAAAAAAATAATAAAATTTGAACAATTAATAATATCATGAAAATAAAAAAATTCAAAAGAATAAACTAAAGGCAAAGTACTAAGTAAAAAAATCTATGTAAAGAATAATAAAATCTAGAATAAATAATGGAAAGATAATTTTCAAGGTCTCAAAATAAAAACAAAGTTTTAAAATTTTTTTAAATATTATTTTCATGTATTATCTTTTATTAGCAAAATCAATCGCCATGACTTCCCCTAAAATTAAGGCTCGTGGCTAAATTTTTTTTTAAATTGATTTTTTTCATAATAACATTGCAAAAAAACTTTTCAATTTTTATTTTTTACTAAGGAATTAAAATATTTCAATTTTTCTTCTCATATAATTAATTGAAAGGAATCATATAAAATGCAAATTACTTTTAAATTTTTTTAAGTGTTATTTTCATATAGTATCTTTTATTAGTGAAATCAATCATACTTGTTTTTTCCTAAAATTAAGTCTCGTAATAAAGGGGCTATTTGCTAATACTAACTGTTTCAATAGTTGTTAGCAGCTTTACGAGTTGCTAGTTGTTAGTTATTTATATAATTGTTTAAAATAAAAATATTTGATTAAAATAGTTATTTGATTAACTATTGAATTTTAAATGACAAAAAGAAACTTTAAATATTGAGTTAGAATTTTACCTTATGACTATAGTAATGAACTCATTATAAAAATGATGTTAATTTATAATGTGTAATCCAATTATACAAATTAAAATCATTATCATTTATAAAATGATAATATAATTTCCTTACATATTTCTCTATTAATTCATTATTAAATTATTTTATTTTATTTAAATTTTTGTGTAAAATAATATAATTTTTTAACTTAATTGTAGACATGCAGTGCCATAGCAAAAGACTTTAAACTAATGTTAATATAAATTAATTAAGGATAATGTAAGTTAATTAAAAATAAGGATAATATAATTTAATTAAAAACAAAATTATCAAATTAATTTTAATCAAAAAGTGGAAATGCTAATCATGAGATAGATTAACGTTTTAATAAATGCTATTTTATCCACTAACTATATATTACTTCACCAAACAATATAATTTATAGAAACAGTATTTTAATATAGTTAAAACTCTAAACTCTCTCTTAATCACTGTTGCCAAACAAAGTTAAAATTATAAATTTTAAAAATTAATTTTTAAATAAAAAGATAAAATTCATAATAAAAAATGGAAAAAAATTTTTGTCTTTACATTTTACTAAGTTATTAAAACATTTCTGTAGTTACTCAAATAGACAAAGTAATCATATAGAATGTAGATTTAGTCACAAAGATAAAAACTTTAAAAATTTTGAAAGGCTTATTTTTTGTTGAATACTAGGGGAAGAAGATTTGAACTTCGATTTATTATAATGTTTTATATATACTTATTACTGGATTATATCTTAGTATGCAAAGGCTTAATCATCTATTACCTATCTATTTATCTAAATAAATTTTGAAAAATAAAATAAGTAAAATCATATAAAATTAAAGTGAGTTTCAAAGATTCCTAAACAAGTATATTTCCTTTTATTTTAAAAAAATAGAAATTCAAAATTTTGAAAAAGCTAATTACATATGTATATATTTGAAAAAATATATCCAATCATATCATAATAGAAGGAAGAATATTAAAATAAAAAATATTTTTTAAATATCCCACAAAATAAAATATTTTAAATTAAATAATAAAATTAAATATTTAAAAATAAATTTGAAAAATAAAATATACAATTTTTAAAATTTCATCATTATCATATATATTTATTTTAAAAAATAATTTTAAAAGCTTAATTTTCTCTACGTATCTGTGTGCTTAAAAAATTTTAAAAATATCCAATTAAATTGTAGAAATATTTATAATTTAATTATTTCTTGATTTTTTTTTCACTCATAATTTGTTTAGGACTAGTTTAACAATCAACTTTTGGTCGTCCAGGACTATTAAATTAACTTATTAATCTCGTTTCTCTCTAACTTTAACCCTAGTTTTAGCTTGGATTTGCTATTTTTTATCGGTGGTAGCCCCCTACTTTCTACTTTCTACTATCTCTTTCGCTTCATCTTTTTTTGTTCTTTTAATCTTTTTTATTACTTTAATAAACTTTGGTTTATTTTCCTATAACAGATCTATTATTTTATTTTGTTATGGTTGGTTGTCTCCATATTTGGAGTTTTCTTTTTCTTTTTTGTGAGAGTAGTCCCAGCTTCTTGTGAGGGTTTATTATTAAATAAAATTATGATATTTGATTTTATTTGGTTGGAGACTTTAAATCTTAATTTGTAAATGTTGATTTTCGATCGATGGAGCCCGGTAGTGCAATTTGTTCTTTCATTAATGCTATTTACATATAACGGTGGGAACTCATCTGTATTTATCATATGTTGTAAATTATTGAAAAATAAATCTATTTATAGAAGATCCAAAGTAGTTATTATTTTGATGTCCAAATTAATTAACGGATTAGTTGCTACTATAAAGATTTATATCTTTTGTCAAGATCAATTTAAAGTGGAAAGATTTAATATTATATCTTTTTATTTTAATTTTATTATTTAAAAGGATACAAATTCCTTTGTTTCATCAGAAAATCAACGAACTTTATTAGCTAATAAAGTTCTATATCTATTTTATATGCTTATTTGTAATTCTTGATATTATTATTAATGAATTACATTTTAAAAAAAAATTATAGAAATATTTATGTAATTTTAAGTTTGTTTGTTGAGAATATATAATTTTAAGTTAAAATTTTTTAATTGGGCATAATCAATGTTATTTTAAAATATTTTAAATTTTTCTAAGGATATTATAGAAAAACTCATTATTTCCAATCTTCATTGACACATTTACAGTATCGATATATAATTTATAATATTAAAAAAAACTAATATGAAATTATGTATAAAAACTAAATTACGAAGATGTTAAATCTTTTTATCATAAGCTCTCTCCTTTGGTTTGGTCTACTTCCTAGCATGCTCTGTTTTCTTTAATATCTCTTTCTTACTTTATCTCCTGCTATGCCTGCTCTATTTTTTTTTCTATATCTTTTATTCCGATCATGGAATTTGACTTCTCTAATCTAGCGATCGACGATGGCGAGGATTCAAGTCTTGAAGTGGTGGCACCTTCGCAAAATCCTCGACCAACATATGATTTTTGTATGGTTGGAATGTTCTTAACGTATAATAAGATCAACTTCTCTGCAATGAGAAACACTTTCGCAGATCTGTGGCATCCGTTGGGAGGTGTTACGATCACCGAGTTAGAAGCTAAAAGATTTCTTTTTAGGTTTTTCAACATTGTGGATCTAACACGAGCAATACAGAAATCTCCATGGACTTTTAATCATAACTTGTTAGTATGGCACCCGATCAATAAAGATGAGGACCCGCTAACAATTCCCTTATTACACGCGATCTTCTTGGTACAAGTTCACGATCTTCCACTTGGTTACATGTTTGAATCTATGGCTAAATCCTTGGGTAATTTCATCGGTGAATTTGTGGAGTATGAATCTAGAGATGTGACTACCTCTACTAATCGTTTTATGCGAATCAGGTGTAGGCTAGATATCCGCAAGCCATTGAAAAGAGGAAAGAGGGTGGTGGATTCCAATGGTTTTACTTTTATAGTCTAGTTTCATTATGAGAGGCTGACCGTCTTTTGCGGATTATGTGGGCGACTGGGGCATAATGATTCTTATTGGGATCTATGCGGCATAATGATTCTTATTATGATCTGTGCCTCAAACATAAACTTGAGGAGCTTGTCATTGGTTGGGATGACCGGATTAACGTTCCGATGAGAAGGTCATCGCTACAATAGAGTAGCTAGCTTCATGAAGAAGGTATATCTAACAATGTAAATATCACGACGGAAAGGGTGGGATTTGCTGGGAAGTCAAATTTGGACTCTAAAGTCCATGATTTTAGGGTATCGTTTTATGGTAAAGAGGCTATAGGAGCTAAAAGTGTTGAGGGTAACTGGTATATGGAGGTAGACCCATCCTTCGCTGGCCAAGA